>OY796893.1:37491997-37633997 GCA_963680785.1 Diplosoma virens | reverse complement strand
TTGTTACTCAACCCTTATCAGCACTCTGTTGACATTTGTCAACATTTTATTTTCGTTTTTTGATTGCACTTGCCCTCTATATGCTAGCTCAGCACAATTCACGGACGATGGAGAACTTTTGACTACCTTACTACTGAAGTGATATCAAAATCCCAAATTGCTTTTACAATGAGTTATTTGCATTTTATCTTAATCGGCACGCTTGTTGACAAATGTCAACAAGTAGTAACAACAGTAGATTAGCAGAGACAAACGGCCTTTGAGAGTTTAGATCGTTCCATGACTTACGTCAAAATGCAGTAGTAAGAGTTAAGGCGCGTTTACAGCCGTTTACAGTACTTTTTTCTTTCAACGTAATCTTGGTTTGTTTTATTGACGCTCAAATCCACTCATTTTTTCTCGAAAACATGAGTGGATTTGAGCGTCAATAAAACAAACCAAGATCACGTTGAAAGAAAAAAGTACTGTAAACGGCTGTAAACGCGCCTTTACAAGAAACCATTGCCATTGTTTCAATGGAATTGCCAATAACTTGCATCAAACAAGCAAGCGCAGTTAGTAACTTGTTCTTTGGCTGGAAGAAGTTATTCTTTTTTCAGAAGTTTTCCCAGGAGCGGCCAGAACCAGTAATTATTCGATTTCGTCAGCTTTATTGCACCATTGATTCTGATTGCACCATGCGCTGTAAGACATTATGTGTTGCTTCTTTATTGCACAAGAGTAAGTGTTCTTCTCTGGTACATCAATCTCTAGCCAACATACGGGAAGCTTTCATGTCGAAATCAGTTCTTGCTGTTCTCAGGCAGAGACGAGGGAAATATTTCTAGCTATTTTTTTGAATCCTTACCTATCTAGTGATATATTTCAGAAATAAGAACGTAGAATAATACTGTATTCAGCTTGAAATAATAACTATTCAAACTGCGTTAGGCGTTTTCAATTGCTTAGACAATATAGCTGGAACTTGGCGATGAATAGACAGAGAAGATTTACGTTTCAAGAGGCTCTACGACAAATGCAGAAAGTGTTTGATGATGTTGATAACGACTCTGATGCCGAGGATACAAGTGCCAGCGAATCCGAATCTATTTCTGATGATGTCGAACTTCCTGTGCCACCTGAGGAACTTTCTGACATAGATGTATATGAGGAAGAAAGTGAAGACGACTTTAGTGATGAGGATCAAGATCCTATTGACGATAATGCTAGTTTAGATGATAATCAAGTAGGAATTACAGCTGGAAATGCTACGTATTACGAAAATCCTTTTCCTAGAAGGCTCAAAAGGAGAAATATATTGACGCAACAACCTCGAATTATTGCTGCTCCTGAACATGAAGTGGATGCCTTCAAAGTATTTTACCGACCTGAAATTACACTTCAGATAGTGCGTGAGACAAACAGAAAAGCAAGGGACGTGAGACATGAATGTGCATTGCCGCCAAACTATGTCTACAAAGACTTTACTTCTGAAGAAGTTGAAGCAGGTCTTGCTATTATGATTCGTGCTGGCTTGGACAGAGACAATTTCATAGACTTGCGTCGTTTGTGGGATCCTATTGACAGTAGACCATTTTATCGAGTTACGATGGCATTGAATCGATTCAAATTCTTACTACGTTGCATGCGTTTCGACAACTATCGTTCTCGACCAGCAAGACAGAGAACCGATAGATTAGCTGCTATTCGAGAGGTATGGGAAATGTTCAATAATAATTTACGCAACATCTATGTCCCAAACGAGGCCTTGACCGTGGATGAACAACTGGTCGGATATCGTGGAAAGATTCCCGGAAGAACATATATGCCATCAAAACCAAGAAAATACGGCGTGAAGTTCTTCTGGCTGTGCGAAGCTACTACCGGTTTTGCCCTAAATGGAATGATTTACTCTGGGAGAGAATCTGACTCAGCACCTCATAGAAACCTTGCCAATGATATTGTAATGAAGTTGTGCTCAGTTTATTTTGGTACAGGTCGAGACATATATGTTGACCGATACTTTATCTCTCATGGTCTGGTGTGCAACCTGTTGGAGAAAAACCTGACATTGGTTGGTACAATAATGGCTAATCGGCGGGAAGTACCATCGCAATTCAAAACAGGAAGAGGAAGAGAAGTTGAAAGCACTAAGGCACTGTATGACCATGCCAACAAAATTCTTCTACTGTCATATGTCCCCAAGCGCAACAAGAATGTGCTCATGATGTCATCTTCACACTCCTTCATTTCAATCACGGACTGCCACAGCAAACCTACAGTTATCACAGATTACAATAAGCACAAAGGAGGAGTTGACACTCTTGATGAAAACTGTGAAGAATTCAATTGCTTGAGGAAGACCAACCGGTGGCCAATGGTTATCAACTACAATTTGATAAATGTTGCCACTAACAACGCTTTTATCGTAATGAGAAGCAGTGGGAAATGTGGCAAAAAAACAAATTTTCTCAAGCAACTAAGCTTTCAACTGGCTCAACCATATGTCAGCAAACGAAAATTGAAAGGTGAAACAAAGCTCCTTGCAGAAAAGATGGGGTTCATTACTGCTTGTGGTAGCACCACAAGTGACACTGCTCAACGCATCAAACGGGGAAGATGTTACAGGTGTGCGAAGCATACTCGCCTTGCATGCATCGTTTGCCGCCGACGTGTATGCCCGCAACACAGAAAAACACCTAAAAACACGTATTGCATGGAATGCTGAACACCTAAGTATGGTTGAACTATGAAATACTGTACGCCTACATGTTTGTGTTATGTTTCTGCAGTTTTGTGTTTTTTATAAACTTTCTTTGCAAGGAACGATAAACTTTCTTTGTTGAAATTTCGTTCTAGTTCAGCTAAGATGTTTGTAAAACCAGCCCTTGCGTGCAAAGCAGACCCGGAGTTTCGAATGAAAATTGTGATAATTTTTCAAAATCAACTGTTCATTCAAAGGAATGTGCGTTGTTATCAATTGGTTGCAATGTGACGTTGTTTAATAGCACATATTTATCATACCAGTACTGTATAAAACGGAAACAAACCTTGAAAACAGCTACAGCAGCATTGAAATGCACACAAAAAAGGCATGTTGACATTTGTCAACATACGTGCCGATTAAGTTACCCAAAATCACCGTGCTGATAGGGGTTAACCTAATAAATCTTCTTTACAGAATATGCTATTGCGTTACTTTGTAAAAAAGCACCTAAACTTTAAACGCCATTGTTTTTTATATAGGAAGTACTAATTTAAGCAAAACAAAAAAAAGATTATAAAATTAGACATAGAACTGTAGAATGAGTTTTTGAAAATCCTCTCAAGGTAAAATTGAAGTTGCCAACCATTAATAAGTAATTACATTTTAATAATTAATTTTAGCAACTTGTAAAAATTTTTTTTTTTTTTTTTTAAGTTTAATTGAAAAGTACTCTGTAGCAAGTATTTTTAAATGAGTTTTTCAAAGTCTTTTTGGTTGTGTCTCAATATCTTTATAATTTTTAATGCTACATCTATGCTACTATGTAAATTATGATTTCAGTAGAGCATTAAAAAGTACTATGATATTTATTCTCAGCATAGTTAGGACAAAGCTTAAAGGCTTAAAGCAGTGCATTATTTTCTCTTCATGTTGCAATAGCATATTAAGCTATTATGCAACCTGCTTTAACAAAAAATTACCAGATTTAACTTTGAATAGTCTATTTAGCTGCAATGCTTGCAATGTTTGGTATAGCTGCAATGTTTGTTATTATTTAAAATCAAATGAATTGAACAAAAATTGATCTTAACTGAACTAATTTAATTTACTTGTGTCTAATTTTTCGTGATTTTTTTCAGAATGTAATTTTTAATAGTAGTTAATTACGCCTTAAATTGAATGTACTTATTAAATATAGTTTAATAAAGGTTATTTGTGAGGATTTGATATATTGTAATAGCTTAGCATGACAACAACTATTGCTTTGACCACAAATGCATATCAAGGGTTTTGGTACGGTTTTATGGTTAAAAAATCTAAGTAATTTATGCAATATGTTCAAACAATTATTTTTTCAAATTCCTAGCTAAACACATTAAAAAAAAAAAACTTGATAGTAAGCAAGGTTTGTGTTTGCAAAAAAAGAGATAATTATATTTTCCTTATATATCTTTTTAACTTGCAGGAAAACATTGAGGGCCATTATACCAAGAGCAATTATTGGCTCTCTTTAAAAATTCACCGTAAGCAATTTTTTTCAGTAAAACTTACCCGGAATCTCCATTCAGCACCAAGATGGAATAAAAAAGAAAACTAAGAGAAAAAAAGGCCTTTCAAAATGCGACAGTAACCATTGAGGATTTGGAGTTAGTTTCACATACAAAAATTGCATACGGTGACTTCTTGAAAAGACTCTAATTATCTTATCAGCTTTTGAAGATGCCAAGATATTGCTGTTAGCTCAAAATTTTTTTTTTTTTTTAGCTATAGAGACATTTCTCAATTAAGGCTGCTTGCTGGGATGCTAAGCAGAGTAATGTGCTTAAAGTGCTTCCAATGATATAGCAAGATTATGCCAATAGCTATTGAATTGCTAATGCCAATAGCTATTATGCCAATAGCCAATGGCTATAGAATTTGAAATATAAGGGCTTACTTTGATGACTACAATAGTGAGTATTGTTTGAACAAACACCTTTTTAAAAAAAAGAAAAGGTGTCTAAAAATTTTCTATTTAAATATATGATTTGCGGTGCAGCGCAATGCGGTGTAAGTTTTTGGTAACAACTTTGCGGTGCAGTGCAGTGCGGTGCTACAAATAAAAATACTTGCCGGCTGCGGACACAAAATTTTGTATCCGCGACATCACTAGTACTTACAGTAATACATCACTGCATACTTACTAATGTTTTTAAACTTCTTAAGTTTGATTTTTAATTTTTTTATTTTTAATTTTTAATTTTTATTTTTTGTCCATTTATTTGTGAAATGTGTCCATTTTTTAATGAAATACCCTGTATATAGGATAAAGTGATTTATGACGTCACAAATGCAACCATATGATAAAGTAAAAAACTGGTTATGTAACTTGTAAAATAGAATTTACTTTACATTAGTAGATTATACTAGAAGTTACGTCTCACTACAGAATTGTTTGTTGCAATAGCTTAAAACTTTAATCAATCAATGCACTTTGAATAAAAAAAACAAAACGACTCTACAAAAAACATTTATAAAACAGTTGTAGATAAAATAAATTAAGTAAAGAAATGTGCACCAATTACGTAATCATTGCGTAACGATGGAAAAGATGACGACATATCAAAAGGTTAAAAACTACTGTAAAAAACTAAAAATCAACTGTAGCTTTATAAAGTTAAGATTAGAATTAAAAATGAAGTGTAACACGATATAAAGCGCTTTATTTTATTGTAACAATAAGGCAAAATTGAAAAATTGTTTCCACACTGATGCCAACTTGTTTACAGAAAGACAGGCTTTTTCTTGCTCTGGTTTTTTCTGCATAGTAATTAGGTTGGCTGAAGCCTGTTTATTAAAAGCTTAAAAAAAGCCTAAAATGTATTTTTTTCCGCAATGGAAACAAATATAAATCCATTGCCGTAAGACACTGTTACTCTGAAGGGAAACTATGCAAACATTCTGGTTTTGTTTGAAACATTAAATTACTGAGACAACCAGTGATTGATCTTCGCAAATTTAAAAATGATAACTTTCCTACTGGAACAACAAGGAAGTCACAATCTAAAAATCCTTGTTTTTCCATGTTACCCGAATAGAAGAGCTAAGAAAGAGCATTGGGCAAGAAAAAATCGGCCACCAACAAATATAATAAAACAAGGAAAAAATATCATAAGCATTCCGCTGGTTGGTTAGAAAAACATCACTTTACCACAAACGCACATCAAACTAAAACTAAATATGAAGTTTGTCAGTGTAGTTGAATGTTCTAAACACTGTTTTGGGTTTTGGTTACATACGTATGCTCAATATTTTCTAGATTTAGCTCTGAAAAAAAGTAAAGATATTTGATGGGCTACAGATCAAAAAATTGCTGAAGAACCACCACGTCGTGACTAAAATGACCGCTCGAGCTTGGAAAGATCTAAGAGCTTGAAAAGATTGAGATCGAGGTTGGAAATCATTTGCTAATGTGACTCATAACTTGTTTGGCATTAACTTTTATTTTTATGAATTTTACATATTTTGCCATTGTTGTGATAAATAACCTTTTCGCAAAGTTTTAGGTTTGTAACAAATTTTTACCGGAAGTTACGTCATGTTCCCTTTGTGGAACAGTAAGGTTTACTGTACAAGTTTTTTCAGTTTTTACTGTATATTTCTATACTAACTTAGAACTACGTTTTTCCGTTAAAGGTTACAGAAACACTCAAGTTGTGGGAAAAGTATGCCTTATTTGTGCTTACGCATTAGCAACGAGTATGATAAGTTTTGAAACAAATCTTGCCACGCTCCCCATGCAGACGAATGTTGCATTTTGTAGACGTACTTCTTGTATTTTTTTGCACACTTTACGTCAACCTTGCGGTTGCAGTTTAAAGGAAGTGTTTTAATCCATCGAAGCGTACATTTAGTGATAGTTTAGCAGCAACACTACTTTCTATTTCACGGTGTTATTCAATTTTGATTAGGCACAGTGTCACTTGCCTCCTAAAATCGATGTGGGTTATTTTCTTATCTCCAATCTGACGGTGAATCTTCCACGCAAGGACAACCGTAGTATTGAGAAGTGGCCAGTACCATTTTTTATCAAGTATTGTTGGGCGGTAAGCTTTCAACAATCAATCCATGAAATCGACGCTCCCCATCCCTTTATTATAAAAGTTTATAAGATGAGGCTGTGGTATTTCTTTTACACCTCCTTTTACCCGACGTATAACCTTGTAAACTGGAACGTGACTTTCCCAGTTGCTTGCAATCGTCACAACTGAATTGTTATGCAACTTAGCAATATACATGTAAAGAGTCGCATCACAGCAATATTTCGAAAGTTATTTTCTTTCCATTTCGGAAATTCTTTCTTCCTAGTTGATGGTAGAGTCGTTTCTGATTGTTCATCACTCTCAAAATCTTCCTACACTTCAATTCCGCAGCTGGTTCAAAAATTTCTTCCATACTGTCAGCAACATTTTCAACATCGCTCTCCTAGCTACCAGAGTCTCCTGCCTCAGGCGGCAATGCAACAATATTGACTACGTTTTTTTGCATTTTCTATAGTTTCGTTGACTTCTGCCAACGTTGATACATGGGTTGCCTTTCTTGCACCGGAAAAAGCTCTAGTATTCATGTTTTACCCAATTTTTTAAACTTTGTTGCTACTGTGTTTGAAACAAACTGTTGATAAACGTGTTTCTTTGCTCCCTGAGAGTTCGAAAATAAAGCAATACCGTTGCGTTATTTCTCGATAATCTGCTCTGTGATGTCAAAAAAATGGAACAATGAACTTAATCCTAAAACAAATAAAATCTCAATCGACTGCATTGAAATCACAGCTGGATAGTTTTATATGAAAACTGCCACTTTCCTAGCGTAAGACAAAGGCCGATGTATTTCAAGACATTGCGATTGAAAATCAGAAAATTGTGTCCGGAAAACCGCCATTGTTCCACAAAGGGAACAAAAATTTTTCAGATAAATTTTACCCTACCCAATATCTATATTTTGGATTGCTTTTTACATGGGGTTGTGACCAAATGTGTCTAATAAATATAATAGCACGCTAGAAGTATTTTGAAAACGACAAAGATTTTTATAGCTTCTTAAGTATGCTTTACATCGATAACGCAATTTTCATAAAAATGGCGATCGCATAAATATTCGTATGCGCAAAATATTTTTCATTAAGTTGGTCAATATGGCAAAACAACTCCTTAACAACACACAAACAACATTACACTATCTATAATTAATAGTAAGGGTGTTAAAACAGCACTGAAAAATTTGTTCCCTTTGTGGAACAATGGTAAGAAAAAAGTTAAAAAAGTTGAAAATTAGCCGAAGATGGTAGAGAAGCTTTTTCTCAGCCTACAAAAACTAGAGAATAACATGAGCACTAAAATGCACTATTTGCACAGTCACCTGAATGAGTTTCTGGAGAATCTTGGCAACGTAAGTTTTGATTTATCCAACCGTACTTAAAATTTTAAGAGACAGTGTTAGTTTCTTCTGGATTGAATGCATTGTTTTGGATTAAACCAGTGGTTTTCAACCTTTTTTAGTCTGCAACACAATTTCTAACCCAAAGTAATGAGCTCTTTTTTTGAACAACATTTAATTTTCGTTGCAAAATTTTGGTGATCTCTAAAAAAAGGTACTTATTTAATTCTTTCTCTGATTTCTCGTATTGGTGTTCTCCAAAAAAAGTTTTTACTTTAAATCAAAAATTGTGTTTTTCTAACGCTTCCGTGACCCCAAGAAAATAGCTCAACAACCTCTGCGGGGTTCACGGCCCCCAGGTTGAATACAACTGGCTTGAACTTTTAATTTCGATTTCGTGAGATAAAGACATAATAAAAAAAGCTTCTCACTGGGTTGCTTTAACAGCAATAAGTATAATGTTTCATTATATTTTTATTGTTTCATTATATATTTCATTTATCTAGTACTTGTAAGCAGTGTTCAGTAATGTTAAAAAGGATAAATACATGAACATATTTTAAAAATAAATTATTATGCAAGTATCTGCTTTCCACAGCAAACATTATTTGTTATATGAGTGCTTAAGTGCAATGTAAATTTTTCAACTTCTAGCAAAACTTTCTATTTCCACAAAAAGCTTGCTTTATATTACAAAAATCATGATGTAATTGGAAAAAATTAACATTTGATTTGTATTTAACGTCACCAATTTCGCGAAATCCGTTGAAAACCACGCAAAGAAAAGGGTGTTGACCAGAGTAACTTTTAATAATTTGAAAACCAAATGCAATTTATGGCAGCCATATAAATGTAATATATTAATTAGCTTAGAAATTTTATACCGGAAGAAAAACAAAAAAAAGCAACAACTATAATTAAATTTTTGTATTACAGAGGCGTACACAGAAATTAATGAAAAGTGGCTTATGCTAGCAAAAATCAAGCAAACATTTAAAAAAAAACTCTTTTTTCGTTTACAGAACAAATTATAAAATCTTAGTTCTTCAATGGATTTTTAAATTTTTTGTTTACATAACAAAATTTTCTCAGCTAGTACAGCATTACACAAAAGCAAGTTTAAACACCAAGGTTAGTCGTATGTAAGCGTCACAAAATTTTAACTTTATTTTGCTTCTCATAGATTTGCTTAGTTGGATTTTCGCTTGTAATAATTTTTATCGTTTTGTTTTTTCTAAGTTTTCTAATTTTTTCTGCTTTTTCTTTGCTTAATAATTTTTAGAATGGAAGACTATATTATATTCGACTCTAGTTTACAATCTAACATCAGCTCTATGAATTATTAGGAAATACACTCGAGAGCGAAGCAGATGTGCAAGGTGAAAGATTCATTCATTCATTCATTTCATTTTATTCTCAATCATTAGTAAACAGATAAACACTAAAAGTTATAAATATTGGAAAGATCAAGAAAAGGAAGAAGCAGCACAACGTCAGACGTTAAAACATGCATAAGATAATCAGGAAGTTAAAGTAAAAAAACAGTAGAAAGCATGGCCTCAACACCTTGATCACATAAAAACATAAGAAATGAGAAAAAAAAATATAAAATATAAAATGAATGAAGATAAAAAAATAAAAATAAAGATAAACGTTCCTGATTACATTTCACTAATTAACGAGAATTATACACAAATCAAGACACTTGCTAAGACCAATTGAAAGAATTTTTCTGAAAGAATAATGCAAATGTAACAACTTATATACATTGCACATCGGTAATTTAAAAAAAGGAAATCTGCGCATGAAAAATATACACGTCATGTGCTTGCGTAAGAATTAAAGCTTTATGCAATTCTTCAGTTAATGGAAAGACGAAGATAGAGATGTTGAAGGACAGGATATTGTTGCGTAACTAAATAATTGAAAGTCGTATCATAAAAGGCATTTTAGATAAGATTATACATATGTTAAATGCCAGATAGTTCAATAATATTACAAAGAAATGTGAAAAAAAAGTTTTAAAAGAGAAACAGTTTAATGAAAGGTAAGTTTTAAATAATACAAAACAAGCAAATTTTTTGTGTAATTTATTGTAAGTATCAACATACCAATTATTTATAATCTTAATCGGTCAAACACTTAGCTTTTTGATTCCTCATTGTCAGTTTAATTTAGAAACTGGATTCCTACAAACAACAGTGTCTTTGAAATCGTTTTTTTTTTGTTGTCAGTTGAAACTGACGTTAGGAGGATATGTGCTAAAAAAAGGTTTTTGTTACTTTTTGCGACTTCTAAAATATAAGCGTTTGCGAAATTTGTGCAATTTGTGCAATTTGAAACTTCCTTCAGCTTCTCATATAAAAAGGTGTTAATTTATGAATATTTTAAGCAATCGAATACAGCTAAAATTAACAAACAAAAGAGAAACCTTTAAGAGCTTGTAAAACGACGTTTACAGTTTAAATTAGTGTCAAGGTGAACTTTTGAGAACTTTTAAACAACTAAAACTTTATAAGAACAATTATCTTTGTAAATTGTAAAAAAAAATCTCAAAAAAGGTTTAGCTTATAAGGATTTGCTAACAGTGCATAACATTAAAAATCTTTAAGATTCAAATTTAAAGTGTTCAAAATAATTTTGATTTGTATTAGTTCTTCAAGATGATCTTTAATGTTATTTTTGATGCAAACTGTGGTAACCTGGAGGTGTATATATACCAGTGTTTTTCAACCGCTATTGTTCCGAGACCATGCAGGTGTTCCGCAGAAAATTGTCAAGTTTCATATAGGTATATGGCTAATTTTTTTTCAAGAATAATTTTTATTCTAATGATATTAAGAAAATACATGAATTAATTTTATTATACATAGTCATAATATAGGCCTTCGGCTATGGTACAATAGGTAATTGTTACTTCATTAATAATTTGTATTTGTCAAAAATGTCATTAATAATAAAATCTTCAAATAATTTCTTCATAAATTGCTACCTATTCCAATTGAAGTTAATGTTAGGGACAGTGGTATATAAGTGTACCGTGATTGTGATTGTACTACTTTTGTGAAGGCATTTTAATTATAGTTTTTAATTATATATGACATCATTATAAAACTTTATATATATATGTTATTATAAATATATATTTCATTCTATTTTACAATCCAAGTCTTGAATATTCATTTAATAAATTTTATATAAGGACCTATAAACTTCAACGTAATCCTAAGTCTAAAATATTTTGGTTAAAATTTTAGGCAGAACTGCGTTAAGACAAGTAGAACTGCGTTAAGACAAATAGTACTGTAGTAAAAGTAATGGATAAGTTTTTGAATAAAAGTCGAGAAGCCGAACTTGAACCTAACCAAAATAATACTTTCCCAGAAGAAATTCCTAGAACAAGCAGTGGTCAAAAAAAGCAAAAACAGTGATGTGGAGAAAATACAACAAAAGTTATCTTTCGTTCAGATTTATTTTTACTGCGGATGCCACAAAACCTACTCCGTTGTGCGTAGTATGTGGCGAAAAGCGTATAGCAGTGCTATGGTCTCAAGCAAACTTAAATACCATCTGCAAACTTAAACACCAGTCGCTGGAAAACAAGTCGGCAGACTATTTTCTTAGCTTAATCAAACATATAGAGAAACAGACTTTATGAATGCAGCTTTATGAATAAAGCCGTAAAAATAAATGAGAAAGCTCTCAAAGCTAGCTTTCAAGTAGTTGAACTTGTAGGCAAATTTAAAAACAACGCACACTATAGCAGAGTTATTAATATAATCTGCCTGCAAAGCCATTGTAAAAGAAATGCTCGGCCCTGACGCGGTTTAAGAAGTAGCTACAGTCCCTCTCTCAGACAACACAATTACCAGACATATTGTTGACATGTCTGTAGATATCGAAACTATTGTTTTGGAAAAGATTCGCATTGGCAAACATTTTTCTCTGCAATTGGACAAGTATACAGATTTAAGTAAAAATGCTCAACTATTGGCCAACGTGCGTTTTGTGGATGGAGATATTATCAGGGAAAACTTCTTATTTTTCAAAACACTAGTAAAAATAACAGGAGAAGAAATTTTTTGTATTACAACGGAATATCTTGAAATTGGAAGTCTTCACTGGGAAAACTGTATAAGTATCTGTACTGATGGGGCTGCAGCTATGGTCGTACGAAATAAAGGTTTTTTCAGTGGAGTAAAGGAAGGAAATCAAAATGTTATCTCTAAACACTACTTTTTGCACCGCAAGGCACTTGTTTCCAAAACTTTACCAGCAGATCTAGTTCCTGTCTTAAATGATGTGGTGAGTATGGTAAACTTTGTAAAGATTAGACCTGTAAAAAGTTGCTTTTTTGCTTTGTTGTGTGAGGGAATGGGAGCGGAGCATGCAACATTACTGCTCCATACCGAAATGAGATGGTTGTCGCGGGGCAAAGTGTTGGCCCGGTTGTATGAGTTGCGGGAAGAACAAAGAGTTTTTAACTAACAAAAGGTCAGATACGCACAGCTGCTTGCAAGTGATAAATGGTGTGCAAAGCTGGCATATCTGGTGGATATATTTTACCATCGGAATGAATTAAATACACGAATGCAAGGCTGAAATGAAAATCTGCTTACAAGTACCGATAAAATTAATGGATTTCGTTTAAAGCTGCACATCTGGCAACAACATGAGGAAATTGGCAATCTTGAAATGTTTCCACTCACCCAAAAGCAGCAAAATGCCAATACTCTCCATCGTAAGATAATAAGGAAACACTTGAAAACTATCGAAGACAAACTGTCGTTTTATTTTTCGTCAGCTTGCACGGAACATTTTGATTAGGCAAGGGACCCATACAGTTCATCTGCACTTGCTGGACTTGGCATGACGTTGCAAGAACAGGAAGAATTAACTGAACTTAGGCAAAATTGTAGTTTGAAGCTACGTTTCGCAGAAGTACCTTTGTACAGTTTCTAAATAATTGCTGCGAAGGAATTCCCGTTCTGTCAAACAAAGCTGTTTCAATGTTGCTCCCGTTTTCAACAACATATTTGTGTGAGCTTAGCTTCTCAAACCTGACTTCTATAAAAACAAAGAAAAGAGAAAAATTGACAGCTATCAAACAAGAGCTCCGCGCGTACCTTTCTTCTACTTCTGCCAAAATGTCCAATTTGTGTTTATTCAAACAAGCCCAATGTTCACACTAATTGAATTATGTTGAAATATAAAATCAAAATTAACTTTTTATTTTGTAACTTGTTATTTTTAACTTAGTAGTGTGCCGTGACATTTTTCAAAAGTAAAAAATATACCGCAGCTAAAAAAAGGTTGAAAAACACTGCTTTAAACAAGTGTGAAATGCAATTGTAACAAATTTCGTATGAATGCTTGAAATGCGAATTTGCTTAAAATGCGATTGTAAGAGATACATAAACTTAATTACATTTGAACGTAAAGTGACAAAGTAACTTAGTTATCTATAAATACTTTTTTCAAAAACAGCAAAATTTAGGTTAAGAAATACCATTTGAGCGAATAAAATTTAAAATGTTTATGGGTCTTCCGTTGGAGTTTTTGATCATCTTGAAGTAAAATAGTTGTTAAATTTGGATTTCTCATAAGTCAAAAACATAGAAATCAAAACAAAAAGATGAAATTTTTGAAAATATTTTAAATTTGATTAAGTTTATAGGTCATCCATGAGTGTATGTCCAGACTGAAATTTATTGCACAGGTAAACCGTGTAAAAAGCTTCCTAAGTTATTTTTTTAAATTTACCATAGTAAAAATCAATTATTTAATTTTAAATTTGTGATAAATTAAAAAAAGAACAGATGAAAAGTTCGCAAATTTATTGTTTAGAAAAATTGTCTTAAGCTTCTGATAGATAGTACTCTAACTAAAAAGAGCAGTAACTAACCAGCATTGATGCCATACATCTGCTGCACCTTTTAAAGATTTTTTCCGAGATATTTAGTCAAATACCTTTCCTAATTAAGAAAACAATCAAAAATGTCATTGGCATATTTCCTTGAATTCTCAAAAATTAACTCGTCTTTGAGCTGTGGCCTAAATAAAAAGACGACTGAAATCTTTTAAAGTTGATTTGGTTTTTGTCAAAATTTATTTTCTATAAAAATCTAAATTCGGTTTATAAATTTTCAGCACTCATTTTTAATCAGATTAATAGAAATAGACTATAAGTCTCATAAATCAGTTTTGAAAGGCACTCCTGGCATACAACTTGAGCGATTAAAGGTTTTGATACAATTGAAAAAAAACTTTCCGCTACGGTACTATTTGACTTGTAATTCACTTTCTTAATTTTCTTTATTTTGTCATTTAGGACAAAAAGCAAAAAATTTTAAATCAACAAAACTTATTTATTACATTCACTCACAAGACATTTGTTCAGACTTGATTTTCCAATAGCAATTCTGAAAGACCCGGTGACGATAATCTGTTACAATGCAATATGATGTTATAATTTGTTACAATGCAATATGATCTTTTAGTTTTTAATGAAGAAAACGGTTTAAAAAAATGTAAAAAAATTTCTTGGATTAATTTATTCTGAAATGAGATAAAACATTGTATAACTTACCCATATGCTGGTCAAGATTATATCTCTTGTAATGTAGCGGATTGGAACTGTTAAAATTGGTAAATTTAAAAAATGAAAAACAAATTTTTTGCGTCATAAATTAGCTAAATACAGTTTAGTATTCCACGTAAAAATTTATGAATAAAGTAAGACTAATCATTGTTCGTAAATATTATTTACAAAGAAGGTTGTAAATTTATGTCAAAGAGCAAACTGCACGTAGTAGAATAAAGTTTAATCTTATTTTAAACTAAATTCATTAACACTTGAAAAATGTAAGACCACAAGCGCTAAAAACAGTGTTTCTCGAAGTGGGTCACTTGGTTCCTCAAGGAATAATTCAAAATCTTTAGGGAGAAAAAATTGTTGTTTGAGAAATTTGGAAATCTTTGTCAAATATAAGTTGAAACAAAAAAAGTTAATGCGTCCTAGAAGTTGAATCATGAAGGCTGATAAAAATAGTTTTATTAAAGTATAAACTATTTTTATTATTATTTTGGTCTTCACTTTAATTTTAATGAGACTTTTATTGATCAAATACATGGATAATCAGATTTTGATCATAAATTTGGTTGAAAATCAAAAAATATCAAAAGACCAAAATAAGTCGGCATCGTGGTTGAGTGGTTAGATCGCCGGGATTGTAATCGACGAGGTCTCGGTTCAAAACCTACTGGCGGCATTTGCTTGTGTTCTGGGGAAAGACACTTTACAACACTTTTCCATGCTTGGTGGTTGTGGCAAGCTTTTCTAAATTTCATTAATATCTCTATTAAATTTCAAGCGGACAACAATATCTTGGTATTTCCAAAAGCAGGTAGAAGTAATTGCTTAGCCTATGTATTAGCACCCGATACTTTTACTCAAGCAAACTGTTTAGCGGTAACTGGGATTTCTTATATGCTATCAAGCGTTTTACAAAGTAATATGCACAAAAAATTGTTTCATCCAGGGGTAACTTGCATGTTACACTATATTAGAAGTAAAAATTTGCGTTTTCCACAATCGATGTTAAGCGTACTGTTTCTGGTTGTAAAATCTGTGTTTAAATTAAATTGTTTTTTGTTCGTAGATAGCTGGCCCCTTAATTAAAGAGATGAAGCTAATGGAACAAATAAGCATTGACTTTAAGGGCCCGTTGCCATCATATACGCCTGATTTATATTTATCTATTGTTATTGACAAATATTCATGCTTTGCCTTTGCTTTTGCATGTTAAGATATGAGCACTTTGACTGTATTACAATGCTCGATAAAATGTTGACGTTATGTGGTACCCTTAGTTTTGTCCTTTCTGACAACACTACCTTTTTTTCTTCAGTTAAGTTTAAAATGTATCTATCTCAACGTGGCATTTCGTCTAATAAATGTAGCATCAATCATCTTTCCGAAAACGGACAAGCCAAGAAAAATATCTAAACAGTTTGGAAAACTATTCAACTAGTCCTGTTCTGAAAACAATGGCTTGCCACGCGAACAATGGGAAATTGTACTTGCCGAGGCGCTACATTGAATCAGGTCCTCACTATGTACAGTGGCTAATGAAACGCCTCACTAAAGAATTATTACTTTTCTGAGAAGGTCGAGTTCAGGAACATCACTTAGAACACCGGTTCCCAAACTTTTTTTGTTCACGGCGCCCTTCGAAAACTTATCAATACTCGCGGCGCCTTAATGAAGCAAAATTTGCAAACTTAAATTTTACCAAGAAATTGTATTTAACTCATGTTCGTTATTTAAAATGCACAAAATTGTCAGCATTATTCGCAAAATACTAAAAAACATTTAATGGCAGTAGTGAGCTTGTTGCTCCATGCATATTTTATTAAACCGCGGTGCAATGTTTGATATTGCAACACGCATGTCGCGTTCAATGTCAATCTTATTGCGATACTTCGATTTGATTACTGCTACCGCAGAAAAACCGGCTTTACACAAGTATGACGTTGCAAAAGGCACAAGAACACCGGGAGCTTTACAGCCTACAAGTGAAAACTCAGATGGAGCCTTAACCCAAAATGAAATCAATAAATTAAGGTTATATAAGCTTTTCAAAGTGAGGTCAGAAAAAAAATCGATAAATTGTTCAGCTTCCAGAGATGTAAACCCCAAGCGGCATTTGGATTATCAACAAAAGGATTTCTTATCCAGTTGTGCTTCTCCATGTCTTCAGAAAAATATTTCTCAAAATGCGAGATTAGAGCATCCAAATGCAAACACATCACAGTCTTCATATCACACTTATCGGTATCTGCAGAAAGAGATTGCAAGATTTGGAGTTTAAACAAGATTTTTAAAGTGGAAGTTATCACATTGCTCGTTATTTATCAGCAGATCAGTTTGTCACAACTGTAGTTTTCTTTTAAAGGCTGTAATTTTGTCATGGAGTTGCAGAAGGTGAGTTTTTTTTCCTTGGAGGAAGATGTTTAATTGATTTAATTTTTAAAATATATTGCAGAGATACGTTAACTGAGTCAGGAAACTTCATCCTCAAAGGTAGTAGCAAGTGCATGGTTTTCTTCTTTTAAAAATATGGAGTTTCGTTTCTCAATTCGTACACACGCAGAAGAACTTTGCTTTTGGAAAGTCACCTTGTATTACAATAAAACAATAAATCGTTGTGCTCTGCTCCGAATTCATCGCAAAGACGTTGGAAAAGCCGAGCTTTAAGCAGCCTTGTTTTAATGAAGTTCACAGTTTTGACAACAACTTTAAGCACTCCATTAAGGTCACCACTGAGCTGTTGCGAAGCCAGCGCCCCACGTTGTATTAGGCATTGGGTCCATTTTGCGTTAACGGCAACGCCCTGCACTAACGTTCCCAGCCCGCCAAAGCGGCCAGACATAGCTCGGGCACCATCCGTGCATAAACCAACGCAATATTTCCACTGGAGATTATTTTTCTAAAAACATTGTTCAATATTGCAAACAATTCATACGCTCTACAATTTGTTAAAATGGGTTTTTAAAAAAGTAAATCTTCAACGATATTGTCGTCGTTATCGATAAAGCGTACGTAGCAAATCAAATAAGCATCTTTATTACTGGTACTGGCTGTTGCTGACCGTAAGCTGTTCATCTAACTGTAAGCTGAACTCATTTCCATGCATATTTGCTACTAGCTGATCATTAATATCATCCGAAATTTTATCGCTCTTCCTACAAATGGTATTGTTTGAGAGTGGAACCGCTTTTAGTTTTTAAGCAGTTGATTCTCCAATCATTGTCGAAACTAAGTCAAGAGCAGCAGGAAGCACAAGTTTTTCCGCAATGGTATGCAGTCTTTTACATTTCGCGATTCTGTGCGCAACTTTAAAAAACGCAAGCTGTGCTTTGGCTGGTGTTTGCAAAAAATTTGAAAATACGACCGTCTGCTTATTCATTTCTGATAACTTACGAGGAAGAAACTCGCGTGGTTTTCTAGATAAGTTATTGTAACTAAAAACTAACAAGCGGTTCCACACAGCTGCTGCTTACCAAACATTGTAAAATTGTAAAAAGCTGCTAACAACTTTCACATTGCAGTTTTTCTGAGAAAAGCAGTAAATGCAACAACTTTCACAAGTTTTCGCGGCGCCCAGTTTGGAAACCGCTGACTTAGAAGCTGGATGACATGCCCTGGAACAAAAGTGTATCTCAGGCGTTTCGTTCAAACGACTAAAATGAACTCCTTGTTAACAAGGTAGAACTAATAAATGTGAATCCCAACAACGCCAATGTACGCCATCTGAATGGACGCGAAGTCATCGTCTCCTTGCGAGACTTAATCCTGTGTTATCTCGCAAAAATTCAAAAAGATAACTTTGATACTGTCGAGACTGAAATCGATGTTAATAGTAAATCACCTAATCACACACCAGAGGATGCATGCAGCGATGAAAACAGCGACAAAATTATGTCTGCTTCGCCGCAACCTAATTTGCCGCGGAGACCAGGTCGATTTAATAAAGATCGATATGATAGGTCCCATGACCTTCTAACAGACACGGCCTTATATGTCACATTTGAGAGGCTATAATTAAGAGGCCTAGAGCGATAAATAAAACAAATGCACGAGTCAAGTTTTTTCTACCATATTTTGTTCTTAATGAAATAACTAATTTTTATTTTAGAATAAAATTAAGAATAATTATTTTTTTTCTGTTATCCTTGTGACTAATCGAAGTTTGGTTGCCTTTATTTGCGTCATAATCACGTTTGCTATTATGTGATTGTCCGCCGTACAAACGTAGAATAACAAAATTTAAAATACAGTAGCAGTCAGTTGCGTTTTGCTAGAGTTAGGCAAGCTTCAAAAGCAGTTAGGTTATAAGCAGCCTACTTTTATGTAACGTAACAGTGTTGCAAAGCTGCAAGCATGTAAAAGCACTTGTTAAGCCAGATGTATAGCTTCAGTTGCCTGCTGTACGTATATTTTTTTGTTGTTGACTTTAAAGTTAGAACAGGATTTAATGCTAAAAGAAGCCTAAGAACGCATATGTTGTAAAAGTATTAAAGAAGCTACTGAGTTGCTGTAGCAATGCAAATAGGTAAAGTTAAGTTTAAATGCAATACTTACTGCTTATGGGTAATAACGCGTCTGGGTAATCGGATGTTGATACAAAGAAAATGCAAAACTAGTAACAACTAGTGTTATGTATGAAATTAATTGGTCAGGAGATGGCGAAACAGCCATGCAGTTATGAACTGTTAATTGCCAGTCAAAACAATAAAAACATACATTTAAAGGTGCCATAGTATATACAATGCACAGAAGTAGGTTGGAAGCTAAATTAATGCGCTTTTAACACTCTGAACTGTGTAGAGCGTTTTTGGCATTTGTAGGATAGGATATTACTATAGTTTGCAGCATGCCAGCATGTGCCAGCGGTTATTCATTTCTGCACAGTTTCAGTCAGGTGTCACTCTAAGAAAGTTTTTACCGAAACTTTTAATTGACTATTTTTATTAAACGTGATTTGTTGCAGATATTAGCCTATCTACTGTATTTTAATTGATATTGATAGTTAGTAGGTTAGGGAGATGATCGACAAAATATTTTTAGTGAAGTAAGTG
The DNA here is from genome assembly GCA_963680785.1 of Diplosoma virens. Classification (NCBI taxonomy): domain Eukaryota; kingdom Metazoa; phylum Chordata; class Ascidiacea; order Aplousobranchia; family Didemnidae; genus Diplosoma; species Diplosoma virens. Next base: position 37,614,253 of record OY796893.1, on the reverse strand, counting down.
GTACTCGATTTGAAAAAGTTTGGGAAACACTAATTTTTGTGAAACAGTGATTGCCGTGTTGCTCAATCTGTTTCGGCCCTAAACTATTTCCACACCAGTATGATAAGTGATAATTATATGGACTGCATCCAGTTTATTTTTCTAATAGTAAGTTTATTTTATTTATTTATTTTTGTTAAGGAAAAACTACTTTGATTAAACTACTTAAAAAAATACTTTGATTAAAATTAGCTTGTACAGTTAAATTGTTTATGGTTGTATAAAGCAGTATAGTAAACAAATGTATTGTGTACGGTTGCAAATCTGGATATAAACAGTCACAATAAACAGTCACACACATCGTTTTGTTTTCCGGCAAATGAAAGTAGTTTATTTAAAAAATGGGTTAGTTTTGTCAATCGTACCAATTGGAAGCCATCTGCAAATTCGGTTATCTGTGCTAAACATTTTCTAGACAAGTTTATTCGTGATGGTTCAAGGAAAACTTTAAATTGGAGCTTAAATCCAATCCCAACTCTTCACACACAGATTGCCTTAAAAAGACCATCTACCTTAAAAACTCCATCTGCAGTTAGAAAACCTCCCAAAATTCGTGTCTATCAAGATGATTAACTTCAACATTTTGATAAAAAAGATACCATTAAAAGTTTTTCAGATTTGTCAAAAAAATTATGTCCACCAGGCTACAGAAGTTATAAAACAAACGATTTCATTGTACAGGGTGTTTCATAATTAAGGCAACGGTATTTTGACCATTATTTAAAACCCTGTAAAAACATGTATAGCCATCAAATTTGATATAATTTTGAAGCTTATAACCTTGTCTTTGCAATTCAGGTCTTAAAAGCTAAACATTAGAATTTAGATAATGACAGTAGATAGAAACATTGTTATCAAGTTCCACAAGCAAGGCGAAAGTAATTCATCGATTGCAAAAAGGTTAAAAATGAACCGAACAACTGTTTGGAAAATCGTTAAAAAATTTAATGAGACTGGGACAACATTGGATAAACCAGGACGTGGTCGTAAACGAACTGTTTGTACCCCGAAACTGGTTAAAAACACGCGAGAGAAGCTACGTCGTAATCCGCATCGATCTCATCGAAAACTGGCTGCTGAAGCAAATGTGAGCAATTCGACGATGTATCGAGTGATGAAAGATGATCTTGGTAAGAAACCCTACAAAATGCTTCATCGTCATGAACTTACAGAACACCATAAGAGGATGAGAATGGAAAGAAGTCGTCAAATTCTGGATGAGATCGATCAAGGGACGCTCCCCAACTTGGTGTTCACGGATGAGAAAAAATTTGACATACAGCAGGTTGTTAACCAGCAGAACGACCGGGTTTGGGGTTCTTCTACTTCAGTTGAAGGTAGGATCGTAACAAGACGTCAGAATCCGCAATCGGTAATGATTTGGGCAGCGGTAACTCCGTCTGGAAGATCTCCGCTGGTTTTTGTGCCTTCGGGGGTGAAATTGAACTCGGAACGATACGTTTCCGACATTTTGGAATCCCACTTGCTACCCTGGGCTGATAAACACTTCCAAGGTTTGCCATGGAGTCTCCAACAAGATTCAGCACCATCACATGGCTCCAAAATGACACAGACATGGATTCAAAGGAAAATTCCATCCTTCATTAGCAAAGAATTGTGGCCTGCTAGGAGCCCGGACCTTAATCCTTTGGACTTCTCTATTTGGTCCATTTTGGAGGCAAAGGTTTCAGCTTGTCCTCACTCTTCTCTTGATGCTCTGAAGGTGTCCTCACTCTTTTCTTGATGCTCTGAAGGCAAAACTGAAGAAGGAATGGGACGCAATCCCTCAAGAGCAGATCCGTGCCGCCTGTGATGCATTTGTGGGTAGACTTAAGGCTGTAGTTCGTAACAAGGGTGGTTACATCGAATAAATGGGATAATGTTCGATTTGTATGTTATTTACCTTTGTATTACTACATTCAAAATTGATTTTGCACTTTTCAAATTCCCATTATATTAAAAAAAATCGGTTGCCTTAATTATGAAACACCCTGTATACTATAATCTGATCTTTGGTGAGCTTGATGGATTTTCTACTGTTTGTGAAGCAATACAAATTGACAACCAATTACACGTAAGTCTCCGACATTATAATAATCCTGTTCCTTTACCAGCTTGGTTCACAACTGGTCGAAGTGCTAGATTGACAAGCAAAGCCATGCTTGAAAATTTTCCAAATTATCTTCAAAATTTAAATAAAAATGATGAAAATGACTTAATACAAGAGCTGCAAAAACGTCAACATTATAAACCAAAAGGACGTCCTCCATATGCTTCTAAAATAATAAGATTTTCACTTTTGATACGCTATACGTCAACACAAGCCTACAAAATTTTGCTTCAAAAACTCCCATTTCCATCTCTATCACTATTAGCCAAATTGAAATCTGGAAGTATGGATGTTATAAACGCTGCCAAAATGCTAAAAGATAAAGGAGCAATCTCTTAAGACATCATACTTATGGGAGATAAAATGTACCTTCAAAAATGCATTCAGTATGCTGGTGGTCAATATATTGGAGCAAATTCTAATGAAAACTTCTACAAGGGCATAGTAGTTTTTATGATCCAAGATTTGAAAGAAAGTGTTCCGATTGTGATGAAAGCTTCACCTGAAGTGACGCTGACTGTTCAATTGTTAGCTGATGAAGTATCTGACTGTATAACTTCACTTGGGCAGGTTGGATTTAAAGTAAGAGGAATTGTTGCTGATAATCATTCTACTAATGTATCTGCTTTCAACATTCTTCAAATGAGGTTTTTTTCCTGGATGCTTTGATATACAACATTCGCACAATTCAACAAAAACTTATTTGTTTTTTGACAATGTTCATCTGGTTAAAAACTGTCGTAACAATTTACTAAACTGTAAAAAATTTGTATTTCCTGCTTTTTCTTTTTCCCTCAATGATCAGTTGCTTGCGTCATCTGAAAATGGCTACATATCCCAGCGGGATTTTCATGACTTATATGAAGAGGACACAAAGCGAAAAGCTTTTTTGCGAATGGCTCCAAAGATAACTGCAAGTGCTCTTCATCCAGGAAATAACAAACAAAAGGTTGCATTGGCATTAGCAATTTTTCACAAACAACAATAGCAGCATTCAAAATCTACAAGCCAGCACGGAAAGATTCCGTTGAATTTTTGAACCTTTTAAGCAGCTGGTGGGCCATGATTAATAGCAAACAACGGTATAACCCAAATGCACTCGGAAATGCCATTGTTTCAGGTGATGGTAAAATTGATTTTTTCTCTCTTTTGCGAAATAGCTTGAAAACTGGCGTTTTTCAGCAGGTTCCACTTTTTGCTTATCTAAGCAAACGTCTTCAGCTTTGATATATACACTTCGTTCTCAATCTCAGCTGATTAATGATTTACTGGAAGAAGGATATTTATATGTTCTTGTAGGCCGGATGCAAAGTGATCCGTTAGAGAGGAGATTTTCGCAATACCGGCAAATGAATGTGGGCCATTTTTTAGTAAGTTTAAACGAAGTTACAAATTCTGAGAAAATCTTGCTTTGCCGTTCTTTGGTGAAAGAAGACATTGATTTTTGGAATTAGTCAGCACTGGTGACAAATCCCTCTTTAAACTTTAAAAAACTTGAACAGTTATTGGAGGAGAACTTTGTTGCAACAGAAGAAACTACTCTTACAAACGAAAGTGAAGAAGTATCCTTCTTCATTGCAGGTTACGTTGCAAAACAACTGCATACAAAAACGTATTGTGATGTTTGTGCTAGTCGTTTTTCAGGATGCGCTGCTGATGTAGCAACTGGTTTATATTTTGATATCTTGACTCGAGGTGGACTGACAATACCTTCTCTTGAGTTCTCGCAGTATGTTTCTCAGTGCTTTGCGGTATTAAATTATACAGACAAACGTGTACTTCAGCAATGTCCAAATCTCCCTAGCCGTGCCGCCGGACAGTTTATTCTACGTTACCATTGCGCAAATGTTTTATTTACATGTGATTATCATGCTGCTTGGAATAGTCAAATAGCACAAAATATCATTGTTAATATTTATTTTAATAATAAGCAAAAGATTACCAACAATTCTATCAGAAAGGATGCTGTTGCAGCTTAAAAAAACGACAGAGAACAAAACACTAATTTTTAACGTAGGCAAGTGGTCACTCTTTCTCTTGCCAATGCTTAACATGTATCTACACCATACCTAACTTGCAATATTACAACATCTTCACGTCAATTTTCCATTTACTACTACAATATTAAGATGAATGCATGTTTTTTCATTGTGCAATAAGCAACTTGAAAAGTATAAGCTTTATTTTTAATTATTGTTTATCTGACATGCTACGGTGTCATTTAATGCATTGTTTTCAAATAATATGGAACAAGTATTGTAAAATGAGTATGTAATCCAATAGGAACAAAATATGGTAGAAAAAACTTGACTTGTGCATTGGCTTTGTTTACCGCTCTAGGCCTCTTAATTATAGCCTGTCAAATGTGACATATAAGGCCGTTTCTATTAGTAGGCCATGTAGGTCCCTAGATATAATCCCTATAAACCAGATCGATATGATATTTTCCCCGGTTAGATATGGGATTTATGATTTATCGGTGTGAGTTTTTAGTATCTCTTGTTTGCTTAGTTTATGTTATTTCGCGATGCCTAATTTCTTACATTGTTTTGTGCGTACCCCACAATTAGTTTTTTTACGGAGGGGAATGAAGCAATTAGTTGCTTGTTGCGTAATTACGTTATTTACTGGAGTTAATATCTGCATTATTTGGAAACTTGTAAACTGTTTGGTGCAAACAGTAGAAGTAGTTATCACGTTTTATGTAATGAGTTCGTGCACTTATACGTTATATTTTTTATTAATTTCTATTTATTTTCTATTTAGATATATTGACATTTTTTAGTTGATTTAACCTTAGAAATGCAAGTTTATGCATAAGGTTTAAAACAGGTGGGTTTTTCATTCCAAACTCTTTAATCGAATTTTACTCCGATGGAGAAGTATTTAGTTCGATTTAAAACTCAACAAGCTGCTCGTTTACATCAATTTCTTTTAAATGAAAATGGTCAAACCAATAAACAAGTAAATGCCGATAAGCCTGTTTCATCTTTGTTTTTTTTCTCATAAAAATTTTTTTAGATTAAATACTAAGGTATAAAAACATATTAGCAATAAAATAGCAGATTATGTTTAATGAAGTATAAAGAGAAACATAGTATAAATTGTAAAAACAAAAATTACAAACAGGTATTCAATGCTTTACAATTTTAATTTTAGTATTAAATAATTTGTATGAATAAAATACAAGAAATGCATGATGAAGAAACATAAGGACCACAAGGAATTTAATTAGAGTTGATAAAGGTATTGGTGTTGGAAGATAGAAGTTGATTGAAATCGGGAAAAAGGTTTCTTATTAAACTATTTGAAAATAAACATATTACAACATAAAATACACTAAGATAGCAACATGAGATACACTAGGACAAATTAGTTTTATAAAAAAGGAAATATTTGTGGTACAGGAGGAAAGCGGCTAATAATTTAATTTTTTGAAATTCAAGAAAGGATTTTGATTAAAAATATTTAAGTTTTTTGAATTTATGCAATTCTTCATTTAATGGAAAAACAAAGATAGAGATGTTAAAGGACAGGATAGTGTTGCATAACCAAATAATTGAACCCGTATTAAAAAAGCCATTTCAGATAAGATTTTACATATGTTAAGTGCCAGATAGTTCAATAATATTACAAAGAAATGTGAAAAAAAAGTTTTAAAAGAGAAACAGTTTAATGAAAGGTAAGTTTTAAATAATACAAAACAAGCAAATTTTTTGTGTAATTTGTTGTAAGTATCAACATACCAATTATTTATAATCTTAATCGGTCAAACACTTAGCTTTTTGATTCCTCATTGTCAGTTTAATTTAGAAACTGGATTCCTACAAACAACAGTGTCTTTGAAATTGCTTTTTTTTTTGGTCGTCAGTTGAAACTGACGTTAAAAGGATATGTGCTAAAAAAAGGTTTTTGTTACTTTTTGCGACTTCTAAAATATAAGCGTTTGTGCAATTTGTGCAATTTGAAACTTCCTTTAGCTTGTAAAGTTTACTTGAAATCTCATATAAAAACGTGTTAATTTATGAATATTTTAAGCAATCGAATACAGCTAAAATTAACAAACAAAAGAGAAACCTTTAAGAGCTTGTAAGACGATATTTACAGTTTAAATTAGTGTCAAGGTGAACTTTCGAAAACTTTTAAACAACTAAAACTTTATAAGAACAATTATTTTTTTAAATTGTAAAAAAAATTCTCAAAAAACGATTAGCTTATATGCATTTGCTAACAGTTTATAACATTAAAAATCTTTAAGATTCAAATTTAAAGTGTTCGAAATAATTTCGATTTGTATTAATTCTTCAAGATGATCTTTAATGTTGTTCTTGATGTAAACTGTGGTAACCTGGAGGTGTATCTATACATTTGCCTCTGCATTGGCTGCAAAACCTTCCATTGGCTTTTGTTGAGTTGATGAAGTAATCTGTGCGTTTGGGTTGAAAACAAGTTGACTGGATTGGTTGAAATTAGATTGATTGGGATTTTGTTGAATTGGTTGCATCTGTTGGTGCTCTTGTACAGCGTGTGCTTGAACAATTTAAAACATATCAAAATGAATAACAGTTTATAAAACGTTTACAATATAAAAACAATAAAATTATAAAGTAAATGGTATAAAATTGTTTCTATTTTTGTTAATATTTGAATTATAATTTATATTTACAAATGAGTTTTTATTATTATTGTTCATATTTTTTTGAAAGTTTTTTATAGACCTAGTTGTACATTTAGTAGTTTGAAATTCTGTACAGTATTTAATAATTTCTGTAGTTATTTTGTTTTTGATGACTTCCATAAAAAGTCTTTGAATTAATTCTATAAAGATAAAGCCTTTGAATTGATCAAAACCGTCTTGCTAACAAATGAAGAAGAATATTAGAATTTTCATATGAACAAATAAAACAGTGGTTTGAAACAAGAATGAAATCTACCACAAGAATGTAAACAAAGTAGGCTGTTAAACATATTGAACATAAAGCTTAGTTATGCAATATTCTTATTTATATTAGTGTCAAAGCCAGTGGTGGGTAGGTGCGCCAGAACATTTGTGGCAGGAGGGGAAAAACATACAAGGACAATTTCTTGATTAAAAAAATATTCTTGCAATAGATGCAAATTTTAGCCCATTGGAAAAAATTTTAAACGAATAACTTGTAGAAAAACAAAAAAAACTTTAGGCCTACATGTAAAATTACAACACAGTGTTCTATTTACTTGGCCTGAAAATATTTTTGATAATAAATTCGAAATGGCCTATGCCTTGAAAGGTTGAAAGCTTCTGTTGATCGTGAAAAAGTTTCTTGTATTGGACTTAAATTTTTACAAAATTATCACCTTCATACTTACGTGAGGATTTTTTGTAAAACTACGTTTATAACAAAAAAAAGGTTTTTTTAAAAATCTTGTTTCTCTTGCTGAATTAGTCACTATTATTCGATATGCGGCTCTTTGCAAAAAATGTTTGGTGACCCTGGTCTAAATGCAAATTTCAAAAACTTTAATGTTGTCTATTTTTGCAAAGAATTCTAAACAAATAATACCACAAAAAATAGCATTAACCAATGTTAGTCATATAAAATGTTTAAAGATTTATTTTACCTGCATATGTTGGTTGCTGTTGCATAAAAACAACTTGTCGGGGGTATTGATCAGAACAAGGCTAAAAAACAGCAAACCATTTAAACCTAAATGTATTTTGCCATTAAATTGATTATTTTTTATGCTCTTCAATCTAAACTATACAATAAAACTACTTTTTTTATTGTTATTTTTTTAATCATGGATATTTGATTATAAACCGTGATTAAAAAAGCAACTGATTTTTGGTAGTTTATATTATTTTTCCGAAGATTTTGACAACGAATAAGTAGCATAAGTTTTGCAGAATTAGCAAGACTTTCGAGATCTTGTTTTCGTAAAAATTATCTCATACCATAATAATCACAATACAAATTATTTATATAGTTTTTATCCAGAAATTAATTAGATCAAAGGCGCTTTATTACCTGAGCAACAAAAATACAAAACCAAATAATCAACTATGACAACATGAGGACAATATTAATTGACAAAAAGCACAAATGTACAAATGGGTTTTTAGAAGCGTTTTAAATTGAAAGAGCGATTGAATAGTTTTAAATGAGCTGGTATATTATTCTTTTGTTAAAAACAAAGTATACTAAATCTGCAATTACCAAATTTAGAAAGTACAAAAAACAAAAGTAAGATTAGCATCAGAAGAGTGTTAAGAGCGAAATTTTTATGCTTTAAAATAAATCAACTAAATATGTAGCAAAACCAGAGTTGTAAACGTGCCGATGAGTTCAAGTCCAAACCCAGCTCGAACCCAAATTTTATATAAATTCCTAAACAGGCCCGAAGCGTGTTCTAAAACATTTATATGTTGAATATTTTACATGTAAACATATCATATCGGGAACTTGGCAAGATGGGTTCGCGTTAAAAAAGTCAAAACAGCCAGTTACTTGGCGCTGAAACAAGTTGGTTTGTTATCTATCAGTTTCGCACTGGGACCAAATTAGGCCCGGAATTTTTTAAACTTGATCCCAAACCTGGTCCAACTTACAGCTTTGAGCAAAACACCATTACAACCTTGCAACAAAATTTTAAATGGCAGTCGAAATTGCACAGGTAACTAGTGTAATTTTACAAAATTAAAATTATGTGAAGGAATTTACAGACACGAGAAGCGAGTCTAGCTGAGGTATTTACCCGTATTCAGACTGAGCTTTTTGGAAAATTTGTTCGACTGGGGGGGGGCGGAAACTGCCCGCACTCTTTGCTTGCTTATATCTCAACAATTACTAGCGCTAGAATTGTTATTCAAGTTTGTATAGAAACAAAATTTTATATTTTTTTAATATAGATACTTAAATGTTGTATTTAAACAGTAAACATAGTTAATGAACCATTCGGTCACAATTGTTTTGATAAACAATTTACAATTTGCTTTTTTCTCGCTTTTGGCTGCTTTTTTCTCACGTTTTATGAAATAGTCCAAAAGCTAGTGATTAGTTGTCAAAAAACTATTAATAATTCCAAAATTACTTGAGCAGTTGTTTCAAAATATGTACCAACTTTTAGATGAATGAAAATCAGGAAAAGTTATAAAATTTTAAAATTCTTGCAAGGAGTTTTTGAGCAGCATATAGCATTTTAACAGCGAGGGTGCTTTCCGCCCCCCCCCCCAGTCGTAATAGGGTTAATGCTCTTTTTGCAAAAGTGATAAACAAAGTCAGGCAATTTGTGGTAAGGAAGACTGCAAAAGTCTAAGCCAAAACTTAGAAGAGCATTTACCAAAATTTTAGAATTTTGTTTATTGACATACAGATTTTGCCGATGTTATAAATGTAAAAAAACATTTTTTAACAATACTTTTAATTTATTTATTTATAAAAACGTTACAACCCAAATAAATACAAAAATTTTCTGATAGACTTTTAAAATCTTTTGGTCAAAATTATAAAAAATATTTTTAACGACTTTATGATATTTGCGACTTAAAACAATTCATTGAGTTTTATTATCGTAAAGCTTTCATTTATTAAAACGCAAACATTGCTCTTAAAATGTATTTCTTGCAATTTTCTAAAAATCTCTGCTCATATACGTTAAATTGCAATGTTTAAAAATATTTGCTGGTAAATTTGTCAAAATAATTATTAATTATTGATGTTATTTTATTGACATGCTCAGATTTAAACATTCCAAATTTATAATACGTACAGTGCTGTACGAGGTACTTACGTACCGAATTATTTTTGATAGAAATCATTAGGCTTGTTTATTCATTTTCTTTGTATTGCCTTATATCTTAAATGTTGCATTCTGTTTTGGGCAGAGTGCCATGAAATATGTCGGTAAGTGCTTTTTCTAAGGGCATCACAGTAATCACTCAGGTAAACCGAGCATCAAAATAGAGTCTTTCTGCTTGCATGCCAGTGTTATCAAACTGAGCTATCCCGCAATTTTATATAATCGCAATATAAAAGCCTTCTCAATTTTTCATAAATAAACAAATTAAAAGACCTACTTATAGGATAGTAAACAGCTAGCATTTATTGTTATAGGGTAGGATAGCTATCTATATAGAATAGAGAATTTTATTGCCTATCGAGTAAAGTTAAAAATTCAATATCAACCTTGAACAAAACAATTTTGCTAGTAAATAAGTTCAAAAATATTTGTAACTTACACAGCAACATATTCCATATAACTGGCAACAATATGCTGCACTGATAATAAGAACGACAAATTCTACCAAAAAGTTGATAGAAATCAGAACAAACAAGGTATAAACTCTCTGCAAAATAATATAATTTATTTTAATTAAATTTATCTATCCTTTAACATCTATGGAGTTTTTTATTGAAGCATGTTTTAAATTCTGCAACTAAGTTGTAACACCTAAGAAAAACATGAGTTAACAATAAATATTGAGTTTATTTTCGTACCGCATTATTACTGTGGTTTTTTCAACGTTTCTAACAATTTTAGCATGAGACACATTTTGCAATAAAAAAAAGAGCAATTTATTTGATGAGCAAAAAAAATAGCCACAAAGTATTTTTTATTTTAACTCTTATAGCTTTTTCACGAAATTGTGAACTAAACGCGGTTATTATGTCAATCAATTTAAAATGTTACTTTCTGTTTTATAGACATGAAGCAATTTTTTTGAGATAAACAAAAAAAACAAATAAAAAAAATAATTTTAAAATGCACAGAAAACTATTTTTTAGAATCGAAACTCACAAATATTACGACTAAAATTACGAAGTAAACAGTGAAGCTCAAAGCAATGAGGGATCCAAGAATTCCAAGAGTCATATGAGTGGTTATCTAAACAATAAAAATAATTTTTTATTGATGTTTTTAAATACTAAGCAAATCGTCATGGATCTTCACAAAAATAACAAAAAAACTTTTGGCGTCAAAAATACAATTATGTATAAAAAAGTTTAACTTATTCTCCTCAACTTTTTTCAAGCTATAGACTTTTAGATGTGAACTTCAAAAGCGCACCGAAGTTTGAAGATTCTTTACTCAAAAACTACTTAAGACTTTTCCAACTTTAAACCAAGATAAAATCATTTATTTAACTTTTACTACAGCGAAAAGATTATCTTAGAAACTAGATAAAATTGAAGTTTAATAAAATCACTTAATTTTTTACGTTTAGTATTCTTTAAACAAGTGTGAAATGCAATTGTAACGGATTTGGTGTAAATGCTTGAAATGCGAATTCGGTTAAAATGCGATTGCAAGAGATACATAAACTTAATTACATTTGAACGTAGAGTGACAAAGTAACTTAGTTATCTATAAATACGTTTTTCAAAAACAGCAAAATGTAGGTTAAGAAATACCATTTGAGTGAATAAAATTTAAAATGTTTATGGGTCTTCAGTTGGAGTTTTTGATCATCTTGAAGTAAAATAGTTGTTAAATTTGGATTTCTCATAAGTCCAAAACATGAAAATTAAAACAAAAAGATGAAATTTTTGAAAGTATTTTAAATCTAATTAAGTTTATAGGTCATTCATGAGTGTGTAGCAAACTCAACACCGCAAACCGTCTTTTTTTCATGCTTTTATTTGTTATTGTAGAGTTTTCCGCAAATGTATTATCCCACGTTGTATTTCGCTCGCTGCAGACTTGGCTTGCAGCGCCCTCCCGCTCGCTGCACAACGTTATTTATTGCCATGACAACCGTCATGTGATAATTTTGCATTTCTTTATATTTTGTTTATGTACCGCCTTTCTGTTGTTTCCACCCAGCTAATCGTTGGCTGATCGCACCATCAAGGCCATTTGTGTAATCATTCTTAACACACAGCTCTCAGAATGTAGCCTGATCACGTGGTTTTATCAATAAATCAGGCAGACGCTACAATAATACTCATAAAATCATTACGACTACATATACGCGCTAGACCGATTCGTCGCCGCAGAACAGATTAGATAGAGCAGTGGTTCTTAACCTTTTTTTACGTATTTACCCTTTGAACAAAAGTGCTTACTAAATTTACCCTCAATATACTTAATAATGCTCATTTATTAAAAAACGAAATTAGCAAATTACTTCAATTATACTTATTTAATGTGACGGCTGCCCTTGTTTTTTGGCAACGAGCTTTTCAATGTCTGGTGAAGTTGTAAATAATGCGCAACGAATGTCAGATTCAACGTCAAGTTGGTTTCGTGCTTTAGATTTGATAGTAAGCAACGCAGAGAAGCCGCACTCGCACAGGTAAGTTGAAGAAAACGGAGCCAAAATATTCAGAGCATGAATACCTAGCCGTGGATAGCAACGTTGGATTTTAACCCAAAACTCCTCTAGTTTGCAGGTGTGAAATTCATCTTTTGCAAAAAAATCGTTTGTTAATTCTATAAATTCTTCTTGAATTGCTTCAGGAACATCTTCTACTTTACATAAAAAAGGATTTCTAGCTACTTTCATCAAAATGCTAGAAGTATTTATCTCGGGAAAATATCGTTCAAACTCATTTTGCAGGTTTTGTAGATGACTGATGATGTCCTCCTTCAAATTTTGTTCAAAATCATCTCCAGTTATCTCAGTCAAGCGGTAAAATGATGCAAAATTATCATTATTTGCTCGTTGGGTCCAAAGCTTGAGCTTTGCCACAAATGCATTGATGGCATCAGTGTGCACGATTATATTACTTCCTGGGCCTTGCAGTTTCTTGTTTAGTTGATTTAATGTTTCGAATATGTCAGCAAGATAAGCTAAGTACGTAGAAAATTCGACGCCACCAAATGTTAACAATAAATCATTTTTTTGTTTTGCAACCAAAAACGACTTGACTTCTTCTCTTAGTTCAAAAATACGAGAGAGCATGTTCCCTTTTGAGAGCCAACGAACTTGAGTGTGATATAAAAGTGCGGTATAATTGGCATCCATATCTTTGCAAAGCTTGCTGAAGAGTCGAGTGTTGAGCGCTGAACTTTTCACATAATTAACGACTTTAATCACAACAGACAAATGCTCGTGAAGTCTCTTCGGAATGGTTTTGGAAACGAGCGCCGCTTTGTGAATCATGCAATGCGTTCCTTGAATTGTTGGATTTTTCTGCTTTATCAGGGAAACCAATCCAGAGTTTGCACCAATCATTGCTGGAGCATCATCAGTGCAAACCCCAACAAGCTTACTCCAACTCAATTCGGTTTTGTCAAAAAAGTCCATCAAAAATTGAAAAACATCGGCTGCCTTTGATGTTATTTTCAAAGGTTGGCAGAAGAGAAATTCTTCACTAATCCTGTCATCTGCAACATATCTGATATACACAAGTAGCTGTGAGAGATTGGAAACATCGGTAGTTTCATCCAGCTGAAGAGCAAAAACAGGAGAGGAATAATTTTTGATATCACCTTGCTCTTAATATTTTCAGACATGTCATGAATTCGGGATTTTATAGTGTCATTGGACAGTGAGATTTGTTTCATTGTTTGAGATGCTTTTTCTCCAAGCATCAACTTCACACTTTCCAATTTGCAAGGTTTTAGAAGGGTTTCACCGATCGTATGTGCTTTTTTAGCTTTTGCCACATGCAAAGCAATGGCAAATGATGCATGTACAGAGGCATTGTTAGTCTGCCAAAACATTCCAGTTCTGTCCAGCTTTTGTCTTTTCAGATTGGACAGTTTTAACTCAAAAAAGGACCGGTTTTTGCTTATCATACTTGGATGAGCATTTGCTAGGTGTTGTTTTAGCGGAGCAGGTTTCATGATACTGTTTGAAAATGTTTTCATGCACAGGACACACTGAGGAATTTGAAGACCATCCTGAATAAGATATGTAAATCCAAAATTCAAATAATTGTCCTGATACTTTGTCTTTTTTTGTGACATGCTATATTTATGACTAAATTTATGACAAAATCCAAATAATAGGCTAGCTTCGAATTCGCATTAGCAATTACTCTAAACCAGGAAGGATACTGTTATGTTCTTATTTCGTTAATGAAGTCTTTATTTATTGCATTTATTATAAACAGCAGTAATTCAAACATTCATAGAAGTCTTCGAGAGCACGCTAACAATTAATTCGCCTTTCATTAATCACCGTCTGACTATACTCGTTATTATTTCAATTAAATCAATGTTCCAATTACTAGCACGTTACGGTATCTAGTATGTTAGTGTTATGCGGTAAAGATCATTGTTATCTTGCATTATGGAATGCGCACTGAGGTGTTGCCATTATCTTTATTATGTTAAAGCAGTACATCACAGATACTAGGCTATCAATACCTACAGCTGCCCCAATTTTTTTGTCCCGATTTTCTAGGCTGAAACCATGCCTGAAACTAAGGCTACGTGTTGCCACAATCAAATTTAGAACTACGTATAGGTTGCTCGTTTCAGTTAAAATTTCATTTGATACAAAAAAGAATTTAACCCTTTGTATTGAAACCAAAAACGACAATTTCTAGTCACTGTCTATCCCTGCACAAAAACAAGACAAGTTTGAAACTTAGAAATCTGTCGCTGCCCAATGACTGTATTAAAAAGTTATTAAAAAATTAAAATCGATTTCGATCACAAGATCATCATCACTTAACAATTCTATCAATTCTGTGGAAAATATAAATATAAAAACAACAAATTTGGATAAAAATGAGCCTAATAATTACACTGCAGTAAAAAAACTATTTTGAAAGCTTTACAAATTTAAATTAAAATACTATTAACTACAACAAGAAACGTATAACTGGCCTCACACTGTGATATAAGCCAAAACCAAAGTGACGTCAACTATCTTTTCAACACGTTACCGCATAACGTCAGTAACTGTTGGTCACTACTCTAGTAAATTGAAAAAGATATATTTATGTTGATATATATATAAGGTACAGTGCTGGCAATTCACTTTTGACAGTGCTCAATGATTGGAAGATCAGAGCAAAATTATCAAATTAAGTATAGACACTGCAGATAAAATGTATATTAATTTTATCTGCAGTGTCTATACTTAATTTTATGTTGATATATATATATATTATATTATATTTATTAATAAAAGCACTAAAATAGATTAAAAATTAACAATTAAAATCCACGACAGTCTGTTTCATCCTAAGAATCGTCAGGTGGAAACTTATTCAAATAGAAGTTTCCACCTGACGATTCTTAGGATGAAACAGGCTGTCGTGGATTTTAATTGTTAATTTTTAATCTATTTTAGTGCTTTTATTAATAAATACTGCTCTAACTATTTGGTTATTGAGCTCTGTACCGGCGAAGTAAAGCAAACAGATATATATATTATATTATATATATATAAAGATATATATATTATGTTTGCGCTGTTTGAACTCATACAATTAAACATATCTTTCTCAATTTACTAGAGTAGTGACCAACAGTTACTGAAGTTATACGGTAATGCGTTGAAAAGATAGTTGACGTCACTTTGGTTTTGGCTTATATCACAGTGTGATGCCAGTTATACGTTTCTTGTTGTAGTTAATAATATTTTAGTTTAAATTTGTAAAGCTTTCAAAATAGTTTTTTTACTGCAGTGTAATTATTAGGCTCATTTTTATCCAAATTTGTTTTTTTTATATTTATATTTTCCACAGAATTGATAGAATTGTTAAGTGATGATGATCTTGTGATCGAAATCGATTTTAATTTTTTAATAACTTTTTAATACAGTCATTGGGCAGCGACAGATTTCTAAGTTTCAAACTTGTCTTGTTTTTGTATAGGAAGCTCATTTACCCCCATAACAAAGAAATTTACCCCCAGGGGTAAATTTACCCCAGGTTAAGAATCGCTGGATTAGAGACTCATATAGCTGCTGTGTAATTTAACTCGAGATTGATTGTTGCGACGTCATCAAGCAAATATTCTGCTTACTGTTTGATTCCAAAGTTTTAGTGTTATTTTGTCTGTTCATTTCAAATTGTGCCCCTTTTCAATAAAAGGAGTTTAAAGGTTAACTGTGTGCCAAAACCACTCACGCTACAAGTGTATGTCCAAACTGGAATTTATTGCACAGGTAAACTGTGTAAAAAGCTTCCAAAGTTGTTTTTTAAATTTACCATAGTAAAAATCACTTATTTAATTTTAAATTCTAACATAAATTTAAAAAAAACAGATGAAAATTTTGCAAATTTACTGTTTAGAAAGGTCGTCTTAGGCTTCTGTTGGATTGTACTCTAACTTAAAAGCGAGCAGCAACTAACCAGCATTGATGCCATACATCTGCTGCCCTTTTAAAGATTTTTTCGAAATATTTAGACAAATGCCTTTCCTAATTAAGAAAACAATCAAAAACGTCATTGGCATATTTCCTTGAATTCTCAAAGATTATAACTCGTCCTCGAGTTGTGACTTAAATATTAATAAAAACACTAAAATCTTTTAAAGTTGATTTTGTTTTTGTCAAAGTTTATTTTCTATAAAAATCTGAATTCGGTTTATAAATTTTCAGCTCTCATTTTTAATCAGATTAATAGAAATAGACTAGAAGTCTCATAAATCAGTTTTGAAAGGCACTCCTGACATACAACTCGAACGATTATTGAAAAAAACTTTCCGCTACGGTACTATTTGACTTGTAATTCACTTTCTTAATTTTCTTTGTTTTGTATTTAGGAAAAAAAGCAATAAATTTTAAATCAACAAAACCTATTTATTACATTCACTCACAACACATTTGTTCAGACTTGATATTCCAACAACAATCCCGAAAGACCCGGTGACGATAATCTGTTACAATGTAATATGATGTTTTAGTTTTTAATGAAGAAAATGGTTTAAAAAACTGTAAAAAATTTCTTAGATTAATTTATTCTGAAATGAGATAAAACATTGTATAACTCACCCATATGCTGGTCCAGATTGTTTGTGCTAGGAAGACGCCGATTGGACCTGTTAAAATTGGTAAATTTTAAAAATGAAAAACAAATTTTTTCATTTCATGAAAAACAAAAACAAATTGATTCCCAGTCAGAGCGACGAAGTCGCTATGAAACATAACTTATGCTGAGCAACGAAGTTGCGCTTTCCATTCTTGTGCTGATGTATGTCGCTAATCTTGTCAAAGTTGTTGTTCTAAACTTTCAACTGTTTTTTTTTTACTGCAAAGACACGTCAGTAACCTTTAAGCTGTCGGTAACGAGGTTTGAGCAGCTGTCCTTCTACTGTAAAGACACGTCAACAATTAAAAAGTCTCCTAGAGTATGGTTACAAAGCATGATGCAATCCATGACGTCATACAAAGTGGTGTATATAATCGACATGTTCATGTTCATAAGCGACAAGAGCATGATGCAAAAGCAATCCATGATGATGCAATCCATGACGTCATACAAAGTGGTGTATATAAGCAACATGTTCATGTTCATAAGCGACAAGAGATTCCTTCATGGTTTCCACATACAAAAGAGGAGAAAACAAATTGATATATCTATAATATACCTTCATTTTATCAGCCAATATTTCTTTTTGCGCTCTTTCAAACATAGCACGAACTGAACACTTGTTAGGGTCGGTTTCAGCAAGAAAAATTATGTAAACTTTTCGAATTCCTTTGCTGTTTTGTTTTTCGAAAAGTAACAGACATGTTTGAAAAGGTAGCAGTTTCAATAAAACTTCGCGTAACTGAAGGTGATCGAAATACTGTTGCTTTTCCACTTCAACAAAGAAAGAAATCATTCCCAACTCGCTGTCTTCCTGAGGTTTCTTTTTGTATTTTCGCTTGGCCTTCACTACACAAAACACATTTCGAATCGAAGTGGTGTCTGTTGCGTTGTACGTCGGAGAAGAAAGCGACTTCTTCTTTAACTTTGCTTTACCACTCGCAGACATCGGTGCGCTGTAGGTTAGGAAAATGACTATTTCTACTCTAAAGAATAATTATAAGGAATTTTCTTTTTCTTATTCAACCTATTGTCCAATAGCAACTCTATTAAGTTTCTTTTTTCGTCAATTACTTGCTGTTTACTTAAAACGTCTTGACAAATTTGAACACGCCTGAAGATGTCAAAAACTCGTAAAATGTTTTTAACAAACAAGTGTTTTTATCTTTGACTAAATGTAAATGATGTTTTTTAGTTTGTTGAAACAACCAATTATTTCTTCGAGAAACGGGTACACTCCAAGTTTTGAAATATTATTTTTTAGTAACCAAAACGTATGTTTTTGAAATAATATGCTAACAAATTAGAAAAAAAAAAGATTTTATAAGCTTTTCAAAACTATGTAAAAAATGATAAACAACGTCGTGTTTAAGAAAAAGCAAAAAATTGGATGACTTTTTAACAAAAAAATAAGGTAATTATAGCTAAATACTTTAAAACATTAATTTTATTTGTCTTGATATCGTTATAACAAAATGGTTACATTTTCGTGTTAAATTTTACAATGCAAAGAACTTTTAGTTATGATTCGCAAAAAATATTGGCAGCCATGCTACGAATTCGTTCTTTTCGTATTAAAACCAGGGTTGTGGAGTTGTAGGATTTTTTTTTTCGACTCCAACTCAGACTCCCCTGTTCAAAAATTTCCGGCTCCGACTCCACTTATTTAAAGTTTTCCGACTCCAGTACATCTAAAAAAAAAAACGACTGCGACTTGGACATGTCTAAAAAAAAGACTCCCTTCCGACTCCGACTCCTTCCTAAAACATGCGACTCCGGTGATTTCTACTCCACAACCCTAATTAAAATTCGATTTTGTTGTGAACAAACTGACAAAATGTAAAATTGACCACAAGTTTTTCTTTGTCATTCTTAACCAAAACAGTGAATTGGAACTGAAAAACGTATAATTCAATGAACTCGAAAAGTGTGTGACGCAAGTAATGGTTTTTCATCTGACACTGGGGTGCGCCACATCGCCTGTCTTGATTGAAAAATTTTACTTTTTGTACACCTTTGATGTCTTAAGAAATAGTTTTATGATTATATACAAAGAATCGGTAGACGGTGGGGTTGTTTTAAACGTGGTCAGCAGCAAACTTTTCAAAGGTTTGGTATAAACAATGAAGATTTTTGCTTCCAAAACCAACTATTTTATAAAAACAGTAAAATTCGCTACAAAACGTAGTTCAGAGAATTTGTTTTTTTTTGTAAATTATAACTTTTATCTGATATTTTACTTAAAGACAAAATTCTACTTATAAATCTTGATGTAAGAAAGTTTTACATGTTAAATTTTTTGGTCTAAAAAGACGATAAGACAAGAGAATAATTTATTAAAATATATGGTGCAGCTAAAATCACACCTCTATGTTTACACGTCTGCACCTTTTAAAAATCCGAATCGTATTTTTAGAATAACAAAGCATCGTTTTTTAAGACAAGACTCAAGTTCACTGACGCATATACTGAAAACAAAGCGAGTGACACCATGTATTTTTCATCAGACATGATGTCGAGAAGTTTGCCTGATATAAACTAGATGTTGAAAATTGTTTAAAAACGTATTGTTTTGCTGATTTTTGAGGTATATTGTTCTATTATAAAATTAATTCAATAGGTCACAAGTGAAAAAAGTTGTTGGAAAAGCGATATTGTTTTGCAAATTGACTGATTTTTTGTTATTTTTCGATCAAGAAGGTTTCAATTTTAAGAAATCTTTGCAATGTTCGTAATGCTGACTGTTTTTCTTTTGCAGCGAAACGCAAAATTAGATGTGAAATCACGTATTGAACCAGTGCAATCTTAGACATAATTCAACTTTGTAAAATAGGTTTTGAAGGGGTTAAAAGATTTTCTTAACAAACTGTTCTTTTATTAAAAGTTTTAACCACTATTTTCTTGTTTTCAAAGTCGAAAAAATTATAAAAGTTTTACGTTGTGCTAAAGAGCGACTTCTTGACTTTTAACAAAATTTTTACTTGAAAAAAGCCACAATCAAACCATTTTGAGGTTAGAAAAACTTGAAGAATTTGCATCAGTCGTTGTGCAACGTAAAAAAAATGCAAGTTTTTTGCATCAACAAGTCAGGCGGTTTAAAAATTGTGACAGACGCAATAGTTTTTATGAGACGAGCCTAAATATTCTTGGTTCGTTACTTTTCTGGAGGTAGTTTTCAAAAATAATCTTGGAATAAAAACGTCTTTACTTTGTTTGGCAAAGAGATAGTTTGAAAACAGATTAACCGGTGTTAAGAAAAAGCGAATTGTTTTGAAACAATTAATAATCTATTGTATCGCTTTTAAAAGAAAAATGGAGCGAAGTGCAAACAAAGAAATCTGAAACCGTGCAAAATAATGTTTAAACGTTTTTGCCCCTGTTTAATAACACCTTTTATGTTTTAAACAATTCATACTCCCAAGCTTCGAGGTTTGAAAAAATTACAACGTTCACGAAAAACTTTAAGATTCGATGCAAAATTAAAAAGATTAAATCCGTGTTGTTTTTCCACAAAAATCTGCAGCTGACCTTCTGTTGCGGCTATGTACAGTAGATACAAATTGAAAAACGTTAAAGAACAGCAAAAAATCTCGAATAAACCACAATTTTGTAGGATTCTGTCGGTTTTTTTTGTGTTTGAAGAATTTAAAATAATGTAAATTTTTTATCTAAAAGTTTCAAAATATGAAACAGTAAGTTCGCAATTGCAGACTTTTTAAAAGTTTTTGAAAGTATAAGCAATATAAAAATTTTTAATTTTCTTGCAAGCCCTATCTACAGTTGACGTTTTAAAAAGCACGTTCACGGTTTTTCTTTTGGATATTTTGCAGCTTCCCGATCAAAAACTATGCAGAATGTCAGACTTTGGTTGTCAAATAGATACGATTTAAATCTTTTACACCGTAGTTTTAAGAACTTAGTACAAATACCAGCGTGAAAAATGTGTAAAGGTTTATTCATTGTCAATTTTCAAGATACACTAATAGAAATAACTTGTTTGAAACGCGTTTTCTACTTTGATGTTTCTCACTCGAAGAACAAAAACATGTCTTAAGCTCTTGTGCAATTACCATTGTTTGACGCGGATTGTTTCGGACAAGCTTTGAGTGCACAACCAACAAGAATAGATGTCTTGTATACAGGTCCAGCAAAATATCATGCGTCCACAAGGCATGCAAACTGCGTTTTTTTCCTTGTTTTTACATTTTATGCATTTGTCTTCTTTCTCTATGTCCAAAACAAAGTTGAGTAGCTCTTGGCAATTGGAGAAGTTGCAGTTATTTTTTTCCATTTGTTGCAAAAGAACATAACGGATCTTGGTGTCTTCAATGCCTATGCTTTTTGCATATTTCACGTGAGGGTCAAGCAGCATCATTGCTTCTAATCTTTGACTTTTTTCCTCGGCTGCAACCGTGTTTTGCGTTTGATTGGTCAACATGGTACGTAGCTGATTTGCTGCAGCGGATCGAATTGGATTTTCTATATTTGGTCGATGTAAACCTGGGTGTCTTTGGCATACTTTTTCCACATATTTTACACCTTGTTTCTTTAGAACAAATTCGCACAAAGGAAACCACTTTGCATGCTCGTACCACGGGTTGTCACGCAGTTTCCAGTGAAATAATTGTCCTCCGCAATAGAAACAACTGACACGGTCACCAGAACCCATATAATAAAATCCTGCGTTAACCAGTTCATGCGGCGTTGGACTTTCCTGATCATACCAAGAGTTGGGAAAGGTTCGCATACGATCCTCTTTGTCACACATATGCGGTTTTTGCGGGTTTAAGCAGTGAAACATTTCAGCTTCTAACTCTCGAGAAACAGAACTTGTGGCATATTTCAATGACGAAACCAAACCACGCTGTCTTATATACACCACTTCGTATGACGTCATGGATTGCATCATGTTTGTAACCGTTGTCTAGGAGACTTTTTAATGGCTGACGTCTCTTTGCAGTAGAAGGACAGCTGCACAAATCTCGTTACCGACAGCTGAAAGATTACTGACGTGACTTTGCAGTAAAAGAACAGTTGAAAGTTTTGAACAACAACTTTGACAAGATTACTGACATTTTTCAGCACAAGAACCAAAGTCAGCAAATTTCAGCACAAGAACCAAATTTCAGCAACAAAAATTATGTTTCAACGCGACTTCGTCGCTCTGGGTGAAAATCAAACTCGCAACTTCGTTGCTCGACATAAGTTATGTTTCATAGCGACTTCGTCCCTCTGGGTGAGAATCAAACTCGCAACTTCGTTGCTCGACATAAGTTAGGTTTCAACGCGACTTCGTCGCTCTGGATGAGAATCAAACTCGCAACTTCGTTGCTTGGCATAAGTTAGGTTTCAACACGACTTCGTTGTTTTGGGTAAGAATCAAACTCGCAACTTCGTTGCTCGACATAAGTTATATTTCAACGCGACTTCGTCGCTTTGGGTCAGAATCAAACTCGCAACTTCATTGCTCGACATAAGTTATGTTTCATAGCGACTTCGTCGCTCTGCCTGGGAATCATACTCGCAACTTCGTTGCGCAGCATAAGTTATGTTTCATAGCGACTTCGTCACTCTGTCTGGGAACCATACTCGCAACTTCGTTGCTCGACATAAGTTATGTTTCATAGCGACTTCGTCGCTCTGGGTGAGAATCAAACTCGCAACTTCGTTGCTCGACATAAGTTATATTTCAACGCGACTTTATTGCTCTGCCTGGGAATCATACTCGCAACTTCGTTGCTTGACATAAGTTAGGTTTCATAGCGACTTCGTCACTCTGTCTGGGAACCATACTCGCAACTTCGTTGCTCGACATAAGTTATGTTTCATAGCGACTTCGTTGCGCGGCATAAGTTAGGTTTCATAGCAACTTCGTCGCTCTGCCTGGGAACCATACTCGCAACTTCGTTGCTCGGCATAAGTTATGTTTCAACGCAACTTCGTTGCTCGACATAAGTTATATTTCAACGTGACTTCGTCACTTTGGGTGAGAATCAAACTCGCAACTTCGTTGCTCGGCATAAGTTAGGTTTCAACGCGACTTCGTCGCTCTGCCTGGGAATCGAACTCGTGGTTTTAGCTAGAGCTAGGGTTAAGATCCCCCACCAGATCCGACGCAAATCCGACGAAACTCCGACGCAAATCCGACGCGAATCCGACGCAAATCCGACGCAAATCCGACGCAAATCCGACGCAGATCCGGCACAGGTGCCAAGATTTGACGCATCCCTCACTACTGGCATTTTCTTGTATTTATGGAAAAGACACTTTACAGCACTTTCCCATGCTTGCTTGTTTTGGCAAGCATTTATAAATTTCAATAATATCTTTATTAAATTTGAAGCGAACAATAATATCTTGGTATTTCCGAAAGCAGGTTGAAGTAATTGCATACCCTATGTATTAGTGCCTCCTCTCCTGCAAGTCAGGAGAATAAATAAAAATAAAAGATTGCACTTAACTTAACAATAAGACTTTTTTTTAAAGTTAAAGGTTGAGAAAATGACTGTACCTGACACCTCAAAGTAGCATTGACTAAAATAAAGTGTCTTTTTTGAAGCTTAGTGTGTCTTGAAGTTTATTCGTTTGAACTGAAGGTTGATAATTTTAATTTTTTTGCGTTTAATAGATTGATGCTATTTAGGTGCAAATAACATTAAGAACATCTGTTAAATTTTTGCTTTTTAGTTTTAAAAATACGAGCCGTACTACGTATAGGACGCCAAGTATATACACAATAGTTTATTGCGTAAATCTCGTCTTTGCTTGACGTATTTTCTTCTTTTTTTGCAAGCGATCTAATTATCTGATGCAAGCCCAATGCTTTGTTCTTTAAAATTTATTTAAAAAGAAGTTTTATTCTCAAGCTTTTAGTACGTGGTGAAGAACTGAACACGGTCTTACTAAAACTGCTACTGCTTACTTAATACTTGACATGAAAAACAGTGTCAGTTCATTTTTCAAACTTTGTCCTTGTTTTTGCATGGCATTGTGCACAACGTCTGCTTGTCTTCCTGAACAATTCATGTTCTAGGCAGTCAAAGCAAATGGCTTGAAATATCTTTTGAAGTCAGGCCAACATGCTTTGGTTAATAGAGTTCAGTACTGGGACAAGTACGTCTTTGATATAAAACTGGAACAAGTCCATTGAGTTTTTTTAAAAACCTGTAAACGTTTTTGTGCACTTCCTAAGCTCTGTTCATTACTATAAAAAATCAGGCACAAGCAGTGTTCCTTTTAAGATGCGCAATGTGTGCAATTTCCAGAGCCTTGAGATCATTTGCGCAGTAAAATCTCGGTCTTGAGCAATAAAAACATCGCAAAGTTATTTTGCTGTTGTTGATACCAGACATATCATTAAAATCGCTATTAATAAATTTTTGGTACAATTCGATCTGAACTGCGGCTAAATCTTAATTTAAAGATAAAAACAATAAAAAACTTTGATGTTTTTGTATACTATCAATATAAAATTTTTTGCAGTTATTTAGTCTACCGAAGAAGATTTACTGATTTTATGGAATACAGATACGTCAAGTTTTTTTATTATTTTTATCTTTAAATAACGATTTAACAACAGTTCAGACTCTAATAATACCAAAAGAATATGAATAACAATTTTAATGTCAAAGTTATTTTGTCTTTGTACAACTTAAAATCGCCTTGGCCGCCTCGCGTTTATTCTGAGGTTGTTATGAATCATTTCAATTACTACATGATGAATTTGCTTCATAAATAAAAGCAAAGATATCTTTTTGATTTTGCATTAAATTTGACTTTTAAAATTTGAAAGTTTTAGAGTTTAATTGGAAAATATCACGTGCAATCAAAATGAAGGCTATTTTTAGTCTTCAATTAAATCAGAGGTGACAAAAATAAGGTGACAAAAATAAGGGGCAAATAACGGGCCCTATGCGGCCCGCAAAGCATTCAGGCGAGACCAGCAGTCTTGAACTTTCTTTGATCCGCTTTTAATCTTAGCGATGCGATATCAACAGCTGATAGCCCAATTGAATTACGCGCATATCACACAGGAATCATACAAACGTAGTACAAACCTTTTATCTAGTTCAGGACTCAGCTGTTTAATAAAATTTACCTTTTGTTATTTTTCTTTAATTTGATAAAACTTCTTGCCGAAAATGTTGTATTTTTGTTAAAATCAGCGCGTCTTAAACTCTACAGTTGGCTTACGCGGGTTTTGCTTATTCATGAGTTTATTAAAAAAGCTTTATAGTGCAAGAATGGACGGAATAGCGATAACAGTGTGCGCTTGTTTTCGTGCAAAAGCCAAATGTATAATAACTTGAGTTGTTTTGCTTTTCCATTTGAATAAGCTGAGTAAGTTGTGTATGTATTTTTGTAAATGAAAATAATAAATTCTTAATACAAAAAATACAATAAAAAGCTATATGGGGCCAGTTGGACTACGGTCAGTTGTCCTAGACTCCGTTGCGCTTGATGCTATATATCTACGGCCCACAGGTTGGGAAACACTGCTATATATTAAACAAAATATTACTTGTTTTCTAAGTTGTTATTTGTTATTCTGTTTTTTTTTTTTTTTTTTTTAACCAAAATTAGCAGTTTATTTCAATGTCTTCTGCAAAGAAAAGAAAGATTGCAGATGAAAAAAGGGTATTTCAAAAAGAATGGACTACTATGTTTTACTTTTTTGAGCAAAGAAGAAAACCGTTTTATTGAAAGTGCAAAAGGCCGCTAGCAGTTATGAAAAAAGAAAATTTTAAACGTCACTACGAGACCAACCATCCCTAGTTTAAAAACTTGGATGGGGAGCTCAGAAAAATGAAGATAGGAGAATTTAAAAAAAATTTGTACGCTCAACAAAGTGTTATGACTTCCTTTTGCAGCACAAATGACGATGTGCTCACTGTGAACTATAAAGTATCGGAATCGATCGCTAAAAAGCTTAAGCCGTATGACGATGGGGCATGGGTCAAGGAACTACTTGTAAAAGCAGCTAAAAAGTTGGCTCCAAAGTCAGTTCATTTGTACCAGAAGCTGAGTTTGTCCCGGCCCACTATTTGTAAACGCATTAAAGAATGGGTCAAGATATTAAAGATAATCTCAAAAAAAGAGCAGAGAAAATTGTTAACTTTTCGGACTGTCTCGATGAAACAACGGACATCAAAAATACCGCGCACCTGGCAATATTTTTTCGAGCGGTTACATCAGATTTTTAAATTAATAAAACATTTAATGAAACTTGCACAAAACTACTCGCGGAGAAGACCTGCTTCAAAAGCTTCTTCAAGCCCTAAGCAAGTTCAATCTGCCTGTTAAGTTAACCTTGACTTTGTCCAACCTAATTTTATCCGAACAAGAATCAGGACTTCTGATTTAATCAATTACACTAGACAACAAATTTTTGGACAAATTGTGTCTATCACAATATTTTGATGTTTTTTTATGTTTTTCGGGGCGCTGATTTCAAAAATAACATTAAAAATTTCGTAATGTCAATGATTTTGCCGCTATTTAAAATTTTATGAAATTACGATTTCAAGTTTGTATAATACACATAATGGTTTAGTAATTTGAAATATTACACGCAAAATTTAAAAAAAAATTACATATGAGCAAGTCAAAAAAGCACTGTAAGGACATTTATTAAAAATGAACATTTGAATAACTTTTTCGCTTGTATGTGATGTTACATTTCCGCACCAAATTCCATACATAGTCTCCCATCATGGCTTCGTCCCACCTTTCTTGATAGCGCTTTTCCATGACTTGGATGTCTTGGTGAAATCTTTCACCATGCTCTTCGCTTACATTCCCCAATTTGTCCCGAAAGAAATCCAAATGAGAATGCAAAGAATGCAACTTCAAGAACATACGGCAACCAAACTTTTTATAACTTTCAATCAAATTTGACATCACCATTGCATAGTCGTCTCTTCAATGATTTCCAAGAAATCCTTCCACAATCATTCTAAAAGCTTGCCAAGCATTTCTCTCCAAATCAGACATTTGTTTCTCGAGCTCTTTAGATGCCAACATTCTTCTTATTTGTGGCCCCACAAATATACCACTTCTAACTTTTGCTTCAGATATGCTCGGGAACAGCTGTCTAATATGGCAAAAGGCACGGCTTGTTGGTTTCAAACTCTTAACAAACTGCTTGGCCAGTCCGAGTTTAATATGCAATGGAGGAAGTAAAATTTTGCTCCTTTCAATAAGAGGTGAGTTTAGAACATTGTGGGAGCCTGGTGTGAGATCTTTGCGAGCTGGCCAGTTTTTGACCGAGTAATGCTGCTCATCCGCTCTACTATTCCACAAACAAAGAAAACAAGAATGCTTTGTATAACCTCCTTGCAATCCCAAAAGAAATGCGATCATTTTAAAATCTCCACATACGTCCCAATTGTGATCATTGTATTGAATTAATTCCAGTAATATTTTTACGGATTCACGATCTTCCTTCATCTGAACAGAATGTGCTATTGGAATGGATGGATACACATTACCATTATGCGGAAGGACTGCTTTCAAGCTTCGTTTAAAACTGTCAATGAATAAGCGCCAATTCGATGCTGAGTAGGCAACACCACCATCCTGAAACAATCCCTGTATATTAGTACAATAACAAAGTGAAAAATGATCAGAATCAGAGAACATTGCATAGAAATTTGCAAAGGTTACATGTCGTTTTCTTGGCTTGGAATCTTGCACGAAGGAGCAAGCAAATTCCATTCCTTAAGACGAGAAGAATGTATCTCTGCTTCTGCCTTTGTAAGACCCAAGTCTCTAGTTAAATCATCCAATTCATTTTGATTTGGAAAATGAGGATCTTTCCTGGAACTCTGAGTGTCAACCTCAAAATCAACATCGTTATCTTCCGATGAGGTTAATGATATAGCATGCGTTGTTGGAGGTTAAGGAATAGGCAGTTCTATCCCATGGTTGACAGGCGCAATGGATGAAGAAATACTTGGATAAACAATCTTTTTTCTGTCCTTTGTCTTTTTGTATGTGGAAATGTTTACCATGCAGAAATAACAGTAATCATGATGATTGGTAGGTTCTTTCCAGATTCGGGGAATGGCAAATGGCATACATTTACAACTTCCGCGCATCCATCCTTCTAATGTAGATCTGCAACTTCCACAGCAAAAATGCGGGGCCCAAGATTTATCTTGATCACCCATCTTCATTCCAAAATATGCCTCATAGTCTATGAAGAATTTGGTTTCTGGAATAACATTGTGTTTCTTTTGCCGTTGACTGATGTAATAGCCGCAAACATAGCAGAAAAAGTCAGAAGAAACTTTGCAAGGTCTTTTAACCCTCATATTTACTGAAGTATTGAAAATATTAATAGCATTAAATTTAACCTGCAAAAACGAATAAAATATAGCGTATTTCTAAAATAAGCAACATCACTGCAGTAGGCTTAACTCGCAATTTGTCTAACTGCTAAACTAATTACAGTATTGCTACCAGATTCAACAATCCATCTCCCATAAACCAACTCTAAACTGCTAGCACTGGACTAGCTCAGACATGTGTACTAAAACCCTGCCAAGATTGTGTTCATTCACGTGATAGTGAATGACAGTTTGCTAATTTACTTCTCTAGCACCATCTAGAGAGTGATGAAAACTATAAAAAAAGTCATATATGATATAACACAAGATAAAAAATAATACGTATAAATGTCACTTAATGCTAAAGTTGAATTATTATTTGGTAAATTACAAATTTTAATTTATTGCAAATATTTTCAAAACCGTTTACGCTATGCAAAAAAACATAAAGAAACACTAAAAAAAGGAGATAAACAAAAATTTGTTGCCTAGTTTTATCTATATTAACCAAGGCAGTGATTAATTATATAGTCAATCAAATAAACCAAGAAAATAATTAAAATCAATTCTAGCGTTATCTAAACATTGAAATAGGTTAAAATCGTAGCTAATTTAAATTGTACACTCAGTACTGACAAAAAACTAAACCTTATCTACTTAAAAGAAAACTTTTGAAGCACATGTGCGCGAAACAGATTCTCAAGAGATTTTAACGTACGAGGCAATTCAGGAACGTTTATGACGAAACAAAAAGGCAATAAAAAAGGATTGAGTCAGCCAAATAATCACTGTACAATTTTTAGCGATAAATTTATGACGAATATTTAACCGAACGAAATTTTAAGTTATCCAATTCTCACTGCTACACTGCCGTTAGATAAGCTGTGTGCTGTAGCTACTAATAGCGCACCAGCTATGGTCAGGAAACATAAAACGATGGTATCATTGTTGAAGAATGAAATGGATGCAAGAAGAATTAGACATAATAGATTGGTATTTTTTTATTGTGTTGTTTACAAACAAAGCCTTTATGCAAAATCTGTGAAGTTTGATCATGTGGTATCAGTGGTTACAGACTGTATTAACTTTATTAAAAAACGAGACCTAAATAACAGCATATTTAAGCCAGTTCTCAAAGACTTTGACGTTGATTACGATGCTCTTCTTTATTTCTGTGCTGTTCGTTGGACGAGTTGTGAGAATATGCTTGAGCGCTTTCATTCTCTTCTGCCAGAAATTATTGAGTTTAGAAATTTGAAGAAATGTCCTTTGACTGAGCTGGAGGATGAAAACTGGTTGTGCGACTTAGGATTTATGGTAGATATCATAAAGCATTTAAACGACTTGAACGTACAACTTCAAGGACTAGATCAACTACTGCACTCGATGTTTTCCAAGATCAAATCTTTCACATCAATGCTAAGCCTCTGCGAAAATTAATTGAAAGATAACGATTGCACGTATTTTCTCAAATTGAAAAAATACAATCCAACTTCTTGTGCTTAAAAACATTTGGAATGATTCAGTCTTTTGGAAAGCTTCAATGCTAAATTTCTGGATATCAAAAGCAAGCAGCTGGAGCTTGATATCTTTTCTATCTCCTTTAATGTTATACATGATTTTGCACCCTCTGAGCTCCAACTCGAACTCATAAAACTACAAAGTGATGACACACTTAATGCGATGTATATGAACAAGCCGTTGCTTGAATTTTATTGTGTTTATGTATCAAAGAAAGAATTCCCAAACTTGAGAGCTAGCGCTCTCAAATGGTAATCTGTTTTTGGAAGCTATGCAAACAATTTTTTTCTAAAATGAACATAAAGATGCATATCTATGCAAACAATTTTTTTTTAAAATGAACATCAAAAAAGTCGTTACAGGTCAAGGCTAACAAACGAAAATCTTAGTATGTGGTTGAGAGTTGCCACATCATCAGTTCGTCCTAATATTAAGCGCTTAGTAAAGTAAAAAATTTCCAAATTTCTCACTGAGCAAAAAATTTTATTAAATGTTTCTTTGTTATTTTTTAGTATTTCATGCTTCAATATTGCGTTAAATAACTTACTTCAGCTGTATGGCTCGCATGGGTTTTTATTACTTTCGTTTGTTCTTTGTTTGCAGAACCCAGCCATCGGTGGCACATTTCTGTGTCTCTTAATGCCGGTCCCAAGCCCGGATAAATGGGGAGGGTTGCGGCAGGAAGGGCATCCGGCGTAAAACTTTTTGCCAGATTTATACAAATGCGTAAATATTGTAAATTCATACCGGATAGGTCGCGGCCCGGGTTACCAACGACCGCCTCAGGTGTCGCACAGCAGGGCACCTGCGGAAATTATGCTACTGCTAAACAAAGTGAAAATAAGAGCAGAAAGACAGGAGGAAGGCGAGTAAAGAAGCAGCGAGAAGCATGGAAAGGAAGATCCTCACTCATTAGGCTGGGTACTTTAAAGATTGGAACGATGACTGGAAGGGGAAGAGAACTGGCAGATATGATGGAGCGAAAGAATGTAAACATATTGTTCCTACAGGAAACAAAATGGAAAGGGAGTAAAGCGAGAAAATTGGAGGTGGCTGCAAATTATTCTACAATGGAGCTGATAAAAGAAGAAATGGGATAAGGATAGTGCTGAGGGAGGAGCTGGCTGAAAGTGTCCTGGAGGTGAAGAGGGTGTCGGACAGACTGATGGCCATAAAGCTGGAGGTAAATGAGTCCATCCTAAATATAATAAGTGCATATGCTCCACAGGTTAACTACAGCATAGAGGAGAAAAATGGTTTTTGGGAAGACCTGGATGGATTGATAGAAAGTATATCAAAAGAAGAGAGAATAGTTCTTGGTGCAGACCTTAATGGACATGTGGGCAAAGGAAACATCGGAAATGAGGAAATAATGGGGAGGTACGGTGCTGGAACAAGAAATAAGGAAGGATCAATGGTTGTGGATTTTGGGAAAAGGATTGATTTGGCGATTGTCAATACTTATTTCAAGAAGAAAGATGAACACAGGGTGACGTATAAGAGTGGAGGAAAAAGTACCCAAGTAGATTATGTGATGTGCAGAAGGAGGAACCTGAAGGAAATGTGCGATTGTAAGGTAACATTGAATGAGTGTGTCGTGAAGCAGCACCGTATGGTGGTATGCAAAATGGCTCTTATGGTGAAAAAGAAAAAAGCAGAAAAAGTAAAGCCAAAGATACGATGGTGGAAACTGAAAGAGACAAGCTATCAAGAAGCGTTTAGACAAGAGGTGACCAGGATTTTGGGAGGCAAGGATGGGTTACCTGATGAGTGAGACAAAACGGCAGAAATGCTAAGAAAAACAGCTGAAACTGTACTGGGAGTGACGTTTGGGAAGCGAAAAGGAGACAAGGAGACATGGTGGTTGAATGAGGAAGTTCAAAAAAGCATAAAAGAAAAGAAAGAGGCAAAGAAAGCATGGGACAAAACAAGAGATGGAAATACAGAAAGGTATACAAAGAAAAGAAGAGTAAGGCAAAGAGGACAGTTGCAATGGCAAAGGGACATGTGTATGATGATGCTGTTTGCTGATGATATTGTGATTTGCGAAAAGACCAGGGAAGAAGTGGAGTGGAGATTAGAATCCTGAAAGTATGCATTGGAAAGAAGAGGGATGAAAGTCAGTAGGTCAAAGACCGAATATCTTTGCATAAATGGAGGAAATGACGACAAAACAGTGAAGATGGAGGATACAAAAGTGCCAAGAGTAAAGAAATTTAAGTATTTGGGATCAACGGTACAAGAAAGTGGTGGTTGTGAGAAGGAGGTAAAGAAGAGAGTACAGGCAGGATGGAATGGATGGAGAAGAGTATCAGGAGTAATCTGCGACAAGAGATTACCAGCTAGAGTAAAAGGAAAAGTGTACAGTTCAGTGGTAAGACCAGCAATGGTGTATGGACTTGAGACAGTAGCAGTCACAAAGAAACAAGTGGAAGAGATGGAAGTCGCAGAGATAAAAATGTTGAGGTTTGCTATGGGAGTGACGAGAAAAGACAAGGTTAGAAACGAGCACATGAGTACTGTTAAGGTAGAACGGTTAAGAATGAAGATGAGGGAGGGCAGGCTGAGGTGGTATGGACATGTTATGAGGAGAGACCAAGAGTATGTAGGAAGAAATATGATGGAAATGGAGTTACCAGGAAAGAGGAGAAGAGGGAGACCAAAGAGAAGATTTTTAGATGTGGTAAAAGAAGATATGAAGGAAGTTGGTGTGAAGGAGATGGACATTGAAGACAGAAAGATGTGGAGAATGATGATACGCTGTTGCCACCCCTGACTAATGGGAAAGGCCGAAAGGAGAAGAAGAAGAAGTTTGTTCTTTGTTTCTGTTGATGAACAATTTTGTCCGTTTTTAACAGGTTTCATAGTAAGACTAAAAAGTTGTGCGGCCCGCTCGCTCAGCGGTAACTGACAATGTGGCCCGCGGTAGTAAATAGGTTCGTCACCCCTAAATTAAATCAAGGTACAGAATAAAGTTTCTATACAACCTTATTAAAAAAAAATCACGTCCTAAAAAAAGATTCTTTACATTTCTCGAGTCAAATTCAATGGATGATTAAAAAAGAATCTTTGCTTTTATTTGTAAAGGAAACTTATTTTGCAATTTTTGAAAATTTGCTGGCGTAACTTTTAATTATTCATGCTCGCTAAAAAAATATTCGCACAGTCTACAGTTTTTTTTGAGGCAACACTGGTCACAAGTACTGTTTCATCCGTGTGATTATTAACAGGTATCCACCAAGCTTAGTCAAAAGCAAAGTCAGTGTTGAACCAGTTTTGCTTTAGTTTTTCGGCTTTCCATTTCAATATCATTTTTTCTGGTTTAATATCATCTTCTGTAGTTGTGCTCTTTCATGCTAACCAGAGCAAAAGCTAACAGCGTACTTTACCTTAAATTACATTGATCAACAAAACATAACTTTTTTTCAAAACGGAAACAAGAGATCTCAGTTTTGGGTAAAAGCAAGGCGCTTATTCTGAATCTGGCATTAGTTTTTTTCTAGTACATCAGATTTAGGAGATATGAAAACATATGGGCATTTGATACCTTATAAATGGCAATATCTTGTAATCATAAAAAAGACTGTTTGTTGAAAGCCTTGAAACAACCTATTCTTGGGCGACCTTGAAAAACTTCTGGTTCTACATGAGTAGCTTCAACAAAGGCTGCTTATGAATAGCCTTGTCTGTTTTATTTTGGGTAGTTTTAAGTAAGGCTGATTAAGAATAGCACGGCAAAATGATTGCTTTCAACCTAGGCAAACCTTTAGGACAGCAATCAATACCAATTCTAAAATAAATATATTTAAAAATGTTTGGCATACGGTTTCGTTTGTATGAATGGGTTTGATCATCACGGTGCAACATCCAGAAAAAATCATACATCATACGCTCATTCTAAACTCCTTGATACCTTTCTTCCATTGCTTGGATATCTTTGTGAAATCTTTCCACCTTGTTCATCACTAACTGCTTCAAGTATGTCAAGTATGTCACAAGACGTTGGATCACAAGAGTCCGGGAGCATTTAAATTTCAAAAGTATTCATGAGAGTGTCGTAAAAAATCATATTTTATCAGGCGATTCCTGTTCAATCGTTAAATTTGATTTAAATAATTGTTTAATATTGCCCAAATGTAAATCAGAATTTCACACTAAAATACATGAAGCTCTATTAATAAGAGATTCCAGTCCTAATTTAAATCGCCAATTATATGCTAACAAAATATCATTCTTACTAAACATTTTTTAAAAACCTGCTCGTTTTTTCATTTTTTGGTTTCAAGTAATTTAATTTACCGCTGATGTATTTACAGTGCTTAAAATCTGCTTGTTTTTCTGCTGCATTTAACTACCGCTAATGTGTTTACAGTTTTGAAAAATCTGGCTAGGGAGTTTGGTTGAGCTAGTGTGAACCTGTTGTCAACACCTCACACAAATAGTTTGAAATTGACAAAATGTCAACACATGTGCCCATAAAGGTTAACAATGTAAATTAATCAATTCATAAAAATGTTTAATCCAATATGGCTGCTTTCCTTAGCAAGTCTATTCCCATCTCTTCCATGCCCTTTCAAACTTCTACTGGTTACTGGTCTGGCCCAACCGCTTTACTTTTTTCATCCTTCTCAATGCATTCTTCACTTCTTCTCTACTACTACTACTTTACTTCTTCGTTAAACATTTCTGCTACCTCTGTCCTAGGTTTTCTGTTGTTTTCCTTGTTCATCAGTTTTTCACAGTTCTCCTTCCATCTCTTTAACACTGTCTCCGAATTTACCATCACCTTACCGTTTTCATCCTTCATAACCCTCACGTGCTGTAATCTTTCCCTGCTCTGTCATGTCTAAGCCAATCCGTACAACTCCTTCTCACCTTCTTTTTTTTCCAATCTACCAGAGTGTCCATAAAGTCTGGGTACATAGGTGATAAACACATATTTTTAAAACAAAACAATTTTATTTAATTATAATGTTAAGAAATTAAATTTTCAATATGATTTTCATTATTTTCAATGCATAATTTGATGCGCCTTGCAAAATTCAGGTGAACCCGATTGAATAGGTCTATATTGCCGTCGATTTCAGCACACTGACTGCTAATGCATTCTCTCAAATGGTTTAGATTTGCAAATTTCATTAAGTAAACTTTTTCTTTTAGCATACCCCAGAAAAAAAATCAAGGGGAAAAAGGTCTTGTGAACGAGGGGACCACTCCAAATTGACCTCTTTTTCCAAGCCAGTGAGGAAAAGTGCCATTAAGCCAATCTCTAACAGTTGTAGCATAATGGGCAGGGGTTCCATCCTGCTGAAACCAGTTCGAAAGTCCCTCGCCTAGGCGCTCAATTTGAGACATTAATTTGTCTCTCAACATGTTTAGATAAGTCTCACCGTTACATGTTCCATCCATCCCAATTGATCATGAAAAATAACATAAATAAATAAAATAGTAAAATTCCTATGTACCCAGATTTTGTGGACACCCTGTAATATACAAATTTTCATACGCACGTCCTTTCGCCATCGCAACTGCCTTTTTTACCTTACTCTTGTTTGCTTTGTACATTTTTTTACTATTTTCATCTCTTATTTTATCTCATGGTTTCTTCGTCTCTTTTTTGTGCTCTCCTGTACTTCCTCATTCCACCAACATGTCTCCCTGTCTCCTTTTCGTTTCCCAAATGTCACTCCCAGCACAATTTCAGCTGCTTTTCTTAGCATTTCCGCTGTTTTGTGTCACTCATCAGGTAAGCCATTCTCGTCTTCCAAAATCCTGGTCACCTGTTATCTAAACGCTTCTTGACAGTTTGTGTCTTTCAGTTTCCACCATCTTTTTTTTAAATTTATATTCTCTGCTTTTTTCTTTTTCACCATGAGAGCCATTTTGCATACCACCATACGTTGGTGCTTTGCGACGCACTCATTCACCATTACCTTATAATTGCACATTTCCTTCAAATCTCTCCTGCACATCACATAATCTACTTGGGTACTTTTTTCACCACTTTTGCACGTCATCCTATGTTTGTGTTTCTTCTTGAAATAAATGTTGACAATCGCCAAATCCATCCTCTTGGCAAAATTCACAACCATCAATCCTTTCTTATTTCTTGTTCCAGCACTGTAATTCCCCATTGTTTCCTCATTCCCTATGTTTCCTTTGCCCATATGTGCATTTAGGTTTGCTCCTAGAACTATCCTCTCTTGTTTTGATATACTTTCTATCAATCCATCCAGGTCTTGCCAAAAATCATTTTTCTCTTCCATGCTGTTATTAACCTGTGGAGCATATGCACTTACCATGTTTAGTATCAACCCTTTCATCTGCAATTTCATGGCCATTAGCCTGTCTGACTTCCTCTTTACCTCCAAGACACTTTTAACCAGCTCCTCCTTCACCACTATCCTTATCCCATTTCTTCTTTTATCAGCTCCATTGTAGAATAATTTGCAGCCACCTCCAATTTCCTCGCTTTACTCCCTTTCCACTTTGTTTCCTGTAGGCACAGTATATCTACATTCCTTTGCTCTATCATTTTTGCCAGCTCTCTTCTCCTTGCAGTCATTTTTTCTATATTTAAGGTATTAACCCTTATGAGTGTACATCTCCCCTTCCACACTTCCCGCTACCTCTTCACTTGGCTTCCTCCTCTCTTTTTCTTCTTGTTTGTACTAAGCCCAACAGTAGCACAATTTCCACAGGTTCCCTGCCGTGCGGCACCTGAGGCATTCGTTGGTAACCTGTGCCTTGACCGATCCGGTATGGATTTATCATCATAACGCATTTGTATGTTTCGGCAAAAAAGTTTTATGCCGGATGCCCTTCCTGCCGCAACCCTACCTATTTATCCAGACTTGAAAAGCATCAGAAAACACTGGAATGTGCCCCCGATGACTGGGTTAAAATTTTGCTATTCTAATATTTTTATTTTTCAAATGAATATTGCCCTGTTTTATGACAGCGATTATGATATTGCAATTGCTCTGGTTGGAATAGCAATAGAACAGTACTTGACTGTTTGACTGCAGCCACATAAAATTTTAAAGTTGATTGGTATCTGGATTACTTGCTTAAAAATTAAAATTAATTCAAGAAGCTTAAAATTAATAATATTAAATGAACAGAAGATGAATTAGTTAAAATTTTAAAATCTAAAACTATTTTTTTTTTAAACAAAAGAAAGTACCAAAAATTGTACAATGATAACCAAAAAAGAGGGTAACTGATGAAAATTGTAATATTATATATATAAAAGCTAATAAGCTAAAATAAAGAGCTGGGCCACATGAATTGTGCTTTTTGCCAATTTTATTCATATTCAACAAAAAATAGACTAGATTTTCTATTTAATTTTGCGCTGAAGAATGTCAATTTAAATTAAAATTCTGGACATACGCTTACGTTCTTTATAAGAGCCATATTTTATTGTTTTCGAAGGTGGATATTTTTCAATGGATGTTGACTGAAATTGGCTGCGGAAATCAAAGGGTTAATAACGTACTTCTTAAAAAATTACACAATCTGTCTTGCATCAAACAAAAACATAAAATCAACTGTTATGTTAGACGCTTTAATATTGTTTCAAATGTTAACAAGCTGGATAATTTACAAACTAAGTTAACTTTAAAAATAACCAAAAGTTTTAACTGAAGATTCATGCTAGGAAAACCAATATAAAAATTATTTTAATATAAACACAGTACTGTAATTACCATAACAAATTTAAATTACAAAAACTTACGAACAAATAATTGCGTCATTTACCGCCAGGTAAAATGATTTAATATTTTACCACTGAAATACGTAAAAAAAATTTCTGAAAATATACGTAAATTTAGATTACAAAAATTATACATCAAAATATTTATGACTGTTTCAAATTTTTGTTGTAAAATGAAATACAATAACTTTTTTGAAAGTTTAGTTGTTGGAATTCATATCGTAATATGGATTTTACGGTACTCACCAGAAGAAATGAGAATTTCCAGAATAATTGCAAGCACTCCCAAAATTACTTCACTAATCTAAAATGGCGCAAAATATAAGTATTAAACCTTTAAAAATTAAAAATAACTCCTACGCAGTTGACTCAGCAACAACCAGTGGCAAGAATTGAAACTGTTTCTGGCAGCAAGATATCAGCGTCTTTGCCAAAACTAAAGTTGCAATGTTATACGTATTAGAAATACGTATGCACACTGCACATATTGCGCCGTAGGTATTTTGTTAATATGATTTTAAATGCCGTGAGTCAGACGTTTTTATTTTTGCCGAGGTATTTTTTTAGCCAGTGAGACATTTTGAAAATGACAAGCATATACAGTTAAAGATAGAGTAGATTTTAAAAAGTTTTTGAGTGTTTTACTAACATTTCCAGGTAGGTATTGCACCCACAAAATGTTTTCTGAATTTTTGACGCGTTTTAAAACTGTTGTTTTATTACCGATTAAAGGGAGTCAGGAATAATGCTTATACTATTTAATAGCAAAGTTTAACGTGGTAAAGTACAATAAATTAGTCAATTAGTTTATTTCTGGTAATCAAAATAGTTGAACTGAGTTTGAGTATTAAAAAAGTACTGTATGCCTTTGTGTGTTCTGCGAATACTGAGGTCACATTTCTTTGCTGAATACTACGTATTTAAAATTTCAAACCACAACAAAAATAAGCCTGTTATTATTAAAGCCAAAGTCTTTCACGTTTCTATTACTGTAAATATATCTAAAAATCTCTTTGACATCTTTCTCGAAATTATCAACAACACAAGCACAATTTTGTTTATCTTTGTGTCCAACCGTATAGTTCTGTCAATCGCGTTGCTTCAGTAAACAAGCAGCGCACGAAGGTATTGATTTGGCGTGCAAGTGAGGTATCATTGCTTGACAAATAATTAGGAAAAATAGATAGATTTATTAAAAATGTAGCTTGCCAAAAAATTGTTTTGGGAGTAAAATATTTAGTTGGAAACTAAATCGCCTAAAACGAGAAGCAACGAACTCGAGTTCGCTTTTGGTAGGGCTTGTCAGTGATGCATATCTCAATATAGAATTACACGCAGGAGACAACACAACCAGACCACACAAACCGTACAACAAGACGGCTCTAAACAGCTTAGAAGTTATTCCCGGCTTTATTCCGCAAGAAATCCATAAAATTCGTCATATGTGTAGAACAAAGCCACATTTCATAACCGGGACTTACCCTACAAGCATTCAGGATCGCGCTTACTCTCCTAGAGCTTGTCGACCGAAAAAAATATAATTGTTAAAATACAGTTTTTCAAAATGTTTTCGCTGTTTATCAGAAAAATGCTCAATGACGTCAAACTAGAGCGGTTAAATTAATTAATTAAATTTTAGATCATCAAATCAAAAATTTTAACGCATTTTTTAATGGAAACTTTTTTAATTTATTCATTATTTTTAAAGAATAGATCAAGCTAGGTAAAACAAATTGTCTTTGTCAATAAAACATATTCATTGATTAGTATTACAGCCTCAATTTTTTCATATTACTGAGAATCAAAAAACGCTGCTATAACTTAATCAACACAATTAATGCGAAAAAACATTTAAAAGGTATCCAAGCCGAAGCAGATGCAACATATAAAAAATTGATTCTCAAGAGTACAATGCATTCTCAAAGAGATCAAAGTGCAACCCATTACATTTAGTTTCAATGAGTGAAATAGAAACGTAAGAAAGCGACTAAAACAAATTAACAGAGAAGATGATGATCTTGCGACAGGCCTGTTTTGGTCTTATGGATCTCATCAGACATAATTTATCGTAATCTCTAAGGCGAATAGGCAACGCAAAAAGTTAAAGTGAGAATTCCATGAAATAACTAACACGTTTTGGAATGGAAATTCTAATTAATAATCTGCAATTACGAGCTTAAATATTAACAGTTAACATCGCAAAATCACCAGTCAGAATGAAAATTTAAAATTTGGATTTCGGATGGTAGCGAAACATTTGTATCACATTTCTATTAGTTATTCTCCGATTAGTTTTTTCGATGTGCTTTTCAATGTTGGCTGATGTAAATTTTTCCAATTTAACTTATTTTATTCAATTTGACGAAATCCAAAATTTAAATTTTATAAACCTTTTCAATGCTGCTTCACTGTCCCTTTCGATGAAATTTATTCCAAATGTTTTGCTGCCATCCGAAATCCAAATTTTCAATTCTCTTCTTGATTGGTGATTTTTCGACGTTGACTGTTAATATTTAAACTCGTAATTGTAGATTATTAATTAGAATTTCCATTATTCAAAAGAGTTATTTTATGGAATTCTCATCTTAACTTTTTGCGTTGTTTATTCGCCTTAGAGACTGCATGTACAATAAGTTATGCCTGATGAGGCCCATAAGACCAAAACAGGCCTGTCGCATAATCATTGTCCTTCCTGTTAATTTGTTTTAGTCACTTTTTTACGTTCCTATTTCACTCATTAAAACTACTTTTAATTGGTTACATTGTGATCTCTTTGAGAATACATTGCAGTTTTTTTGTTGTTGTTTTACGGTTTTTCACCGGCATTCAATAGCTTTAACTGTATGTTTAATTTTATTAATTTGCTTTATTGTTTCAGATTTCTTGCCGCTTCCTGACAAGTTTAGGCAGGCCAAAGGGTCTGTTGGGGAAGATAAAATTAATGTTAAATTAAATTTTGTGGTCTGAAATTTAGTTAATTAATTTAGTTGCTAACATGAAATATTTAGATAGCACCCAAAACGAGAACCACTAGATTCGAGTTTTGCTTTTGCTAGAGCTCGTCAGTGACGCATATCTCACTGAATCTCGTGCTTCTAGTTTTTAAGTGGCTTAGCATCTTAACTTACGAGGGTAGGCTGAAAAGTTCATAACCTGACCCAGAAGGACTTATGCCACACTGATGAAATTTGACATGCATAAAATTAATATGTATTACTTTGTGAAACTAACGGCACACTTTATTTTTAAATTTGTTGATGCTGATGTGTTTTTCGAAACTTTGAACAGTGGTACCAGAGACTTTCAGTGAAAATGAACAAAATTTGGCACCGTCGTATTATCAAATATTTACAAAAAAGGGGTTAGCCCCCAAGAACATTTATGTTGATATGGTTGCTACATTAGGGGATGATGTTCCAGCTTTATCAACAGTGAAAAAGTGGGCAGCTGAATTCCAAAGGACTACTCCTTTTGAACCTTGAACCTTGCAAGCCTTGAAGATGACCCAAGTCTGGTCGTCTAGCATCAGCAACAATCCAAGAAAACATTGGCCGTGTTCACCATATGGTAAAGGATGACAGACGTTTAACAGTTTCTGGCCTTTTTGACTTGATTGCCTGTCTCAGCTCCATCAGCAAGTTGGCATAGCATTTTCCATTGATAGTACTTCTTTTCTTAAGGTAATCAATGAACACAATACACTTCGCATCCCAGAAGACGGAGGCCTTCACCTTCCCAGCAGACCACACTATTTTGGCGTTCGTTGGAAGAGGAGGAGAAGAAGGATGTTTCCACTGCATCGATTACCGTTTGTCTCTGCCTCAAAGTGATGGAACAACATTCATCTTGTATAAGGAAACATTCAAGAAAACTATTTAAATTCGTCTCAAAAAGGGCCAAGTTTGCCTGCGACATGACAAGCCTGGTGTGCTTCTGAGCAGGCGTCAAAAGCCGTGGCACCTACTGAGCGGACACCTTCGACATGCCAAGTTTTGGTCCAGAATGTTCTCATCTTGTTCATGGAAAATGGCTACAGCATCTGCTATCTGATTAGCTGTTAAATGTCTGTCATTCTTTACAATGTGGTGAACACACTTGATGTTTTCTTGAGTTGTTGCTGATGCTGGACGACCAGATCTTGAGTCATATTCATGGCTTTCCCTAACCCTTTTGAATTTAGCTGCCCACTTTTCATTGTTGATAAAGCTGGAACATCATCCCCTAATGTAGCAATCATATCAGCATAAATGTTCGTGGGGGCTAACCCCTTTTTTCTGTAAATATTTGATAATACGACGATGCCAAATTTTGTTCATTTTCACTGAAAACTCTGGTACCACTGTTCAAAGTTTCAAAAAACACATCAGCATCAGTAAATCTAAAAATAAAGTATACCGTT
Source organism: Diplosoma virens (assembly GCA_963680785.1). NCBI lineage: Eukaryota > Metazoa > Chordata > Ascidiacea > Aplousobranchia > Didemnidae > Diplosoma > Diplosoma virens. The sequence continues at coordinate 37,572,219 of OY796893.1, read as the reverse complement.
AGTGTCACAAAGGAATACATTTTATGCAAGTTAAATTTCATAAGTGTGGCATAAGTTCTTTTGGGTCAGGCTATGAACTTTTCAGCCTACCCTGGTATTATATAAATACTTCATGTTAGCAACTAACAACAGTAAAAACTTATGGTTTTTTTTCTTTGAATTGAGCATTGATGCATCTTGTCAAAATAGATGGAAAATACACCAAGCTGTAACTGAAGTAAAACAACGTTACTGGATGTTTCGGCGCAATATCTTTTAAGCCTATCACAAAATGTATAAAATCCCACCACCGAAAGCAACTGCTTAAGGATCAAAATTTAGTTCACGAGTTTAAACCTGGTCAGCACAGATTAAAGCATAGATGATCATATTAAATAAAGTTGTAATCAACCACATTGCATTAATTGCCACAAACGCATGAAACTACAATGTAAAAAGTCTCAATGCACAACTTTGTACTAGTTGCTTGTATGCTTTTCACATTAATTGCTGGCATCGCAAAATTTTCACTTTGATGCATATCCATGCATAACCACTGATCTAACTGATATAGAGGAAAAATAGAAACCATACCATATTACGTATCTCAATTCTCTGCTTTTACTTTACTTTCAACCATAATAAGCATACTCAACCCAAGAAAAAATATAATTTTTCGGTACTTCTGTTGCGAGGAACTATTAACAGTAATCGGTTGAATGAGTTGTGGTACTAGAGGCATTGATGCTTGAGGTTGGTGACCTGTTGCTAGAGAATCTGGTCGAGAAGCATTAATAACTGCTTGGTTCATGGCAGCAAAGTTTAAATAAGTCTTTTTGATTTTTAAAATTAAATTCTAAAAAAATAATAATTTGAATTGATTGTCTGAATTACTTTCAAAAAATTAAAAAATGACAACCTTCCAGTAGGAATTTCAATTTTTAAAAATATACTTTTGCAATTTGATCAAACAATAAACTACTACGCAAAAAGAATTTGAATTGTACGCGTAAATACTTGTATAATTCATTAAATGAACGATAAATAATTAAGATAATTTTAAATCACGATTAACCAACAAAAAGTTTTGATTCAAAAAAAAGGATGCAGAGCAAAAAGCAAAGTTGCTTTTATACCAAAATACAATTTAAGAAGAGAGAGTATACTTTTTTCAACTATACCATGAACAATTATGTACAGCAACACTAATTCATTCATGCCATAATAAAATATTGAAAAAAAAAAACCATAAACGTTTTCAGCTTACGTTCGCTCTCCTCTGATGAATAAAGTGTTAAGTAATTTTGTTGTCTATGTGAAAGATTGAGATCAATGAGCTGATTACGTAGTTGTTTATTAATTGGGTCACACGAGGTTTTCATGAAGGAGAAATGGTGAATAATGAATAAAAAAGTACAAACGCAAAAATTGAAATTAGATTTTTTAATTGTTTTAAACATATTTACGTTGTATTTGGTATTGAAGCAAATGTCGCAAGACATAATTTGATGTTCAACAGAGTTTTCAGTTTTCAAATAAAAGCCCTATTGTTCACCCAACCTACTGTGTTTTGGCACGAACACCCAATCTGGAGTTTACAAGTTGCCCAAGCAGTGTGACGCGCGAAGATATTTTTTGTGCATTGCCACTACATAGTGACGGAACGTAAGTAAGCTGTCGGCCCAGATGGTTGGTGCTTTCTCGCAGCCTGGACCGTGAGTAAGTCTGTTCATTGGTATTAAAGATGACATATTGAAACCAAACCTACCAAAATGGAAGGGTATTCACCCATTCCGATGTTCAACGTGGGTCTGCTAATAGGCAAACGTTCTTTTCAGGACGGGGCAATGCCTGTATAAAACTGCCCTTTTTAGAGCACATTGTCAACAAGTTCTGAAGACCCACTGTTCTTCAGCTGAACATCGAAGGCCTCACTGCAAGCAAGATGAACGTTCTTCATCACCTCGCTATGCAGTCTGAGGCACTTGCCATTCTACTGCAGGAGACCCACTGCACTGATGCAGAGAATTTGGTACTTCCAAACTACCAACTAACTAGATCTTTTTTAAGCAGGAAGCATGGCCTTGCCACGTTTGTCCACGAGCGGCTAAGATACACGCTTTTGGACCAATCTCCACTGACATCGGAGATCGAGTGGTTGTGTGTGGACGTTGATGGATATAAAATAGTCAACGTCTACAAACCACCGCGAAAGCAATTGCGAACTCTGGATCTCCCAGTGTTTCCTCACCCCTGTCTTTACGCTGGCGATTTTAACTGTTGTCATGCTGACTGCAGTTACGATGAGAACAGTCCAGAAGGTGAGTGTTTGGCTGGCTGGCAAGTATTAACTGTCTTGCCCTCCTATATAATGCCAAGGATGCTGTCAGTTTTTATTCCGGCCGCTGGAACACTGGCACCAATCCGGAGCTAGCTTCCGCTAGCGTAGGTCCAAACAGTCGCTTACCGGATAGACAGTTTCCCAGGTCACAACATTGACTTTCGCTTATTACACCACCAAGGTTTGCTATGGCAGTGCCAAGCATGTCTGTTAAGCGATGAAACTTCCGCAAGGCCAAATGGAGTCACTACATTGCTTTGACGAATAAATTCGCAAAGACTTTGTTGCCGTCTGATTTACTTGATGTGGATGCGGCTTACCAGGACTTTTGTAATACTATTAAGAAAACAGCCAAAAAGACTATCCTACTCGGGTATCAAAATAACTATATTCCGTGTTGGGATGCAGAGTGTGAATCCCTCTATAAAACCCTCCTGCAGTCTAATCAGGGCGACAACTCAAGTTTGGCTGCTACAGCTCTGCTCGCCAAGCTTGGCAGAAAGCGGAGGGATTGATGGTCCGAGGAAGTTCGGAGCATTGACTTGTCACACTCTAGTCGAAAAACTTGGAGTATTTTGAACAACCTTACTGGTAGGTCACGACACTCTCCTCGTCACTGTCCCGTTTCAGCCGATGCTGTTGCATCTCAGCTGGTTAGAAATGGGAAATACGAGGCTGCTGACCGCAAGTCATCTCGACTTGTCTTTCAAGAAGTGTCTGACCTTTGGAGGGCCACAACACCAGACGCAGTAAATATCTCTGACAATTTTTCACAGAGAGAAATTGCTGCTGCCCTCTAACATTTAAAAGCAGGTAAAGCTCCAGACCTGATTCCATCTTTCCAGAGCTTATATTCCATGCTGGAGCTGCTTTGAAGTCCTGGTTACGTGACTTCCTTTCTTTCTGTATGCGCCGACTCAAAATTCCCAAGATCTGGAGAAGAGCGCTTGTGGTCGCGATCCCTAAACCAACAAAGCCTGTGGGGGACCCAAAGAGTTATTGAGCAATATCTCTGCTCTGTTTCCCCTACAAGATCCTCGAGAGGCTTATCTACACCCACGTTGAACCGTTAATCGATCGACTGCTCCTTAAAGAGCAGGCATGTTTCCGACGCGGGAATTTAACCGTAGATCAAGTTGTTCTGCTAACCCAAAACATTGAGGATTTTTTTGAGACTAAAAAGAAGGCTGGTGCCGGATGTGTCAATCTGACAGCTGCCTACGACACTTTCTGGCACCGTGGCCTTACCTGCAAGCTGCTGAGACATCTTCCGGATAAGTAAATGGTCAGAATGATTATGAAGCTTGTCCGAAATCGAAGTTTCACCCTTACCACCGGTGACAGCAAGCAAAGCAGGCTACGCCGTCTTAAAAACGGTCTTTCTCAGGGATCGGTCTTGGCTCCCCTCCTATTTAACATCTATACGTACGATCTTCCTTCCATGATTTCCAGAAAGTTTGCTTATGCTGATGATCTAGCACTGTTGCACTCTTCTGGAAACTGGAAGGACGTGGAAGGGGACTTTATGCCAAGGCATGTCTACATTTTCAGCGTATCTCCAGACTTGAAAGTTGAAGCTCAGTCACACTAAGATGGTGACGGCAGTCTTTTACTTAAATAACCGATAGGCCAAACGTGAGCTAAAAGTCTACAACAACGGTAGACTTTTACCGTTCTGTCCAACTCCTACTTATCTTATGGTAAAACTGGACAGATCGCTTACGTTTCGTCACCACTTAGTGGCATTGCACAAAAAACTATCCTTGCGCACACACTGCTGAGGCAACTCGTCGGCTCGGGATGGGGTGCTCGTATTAAAACACTACGCATAGCCATCTTATCTCTAGTCTACTCAACAGCTGAGTACTGTGCGCCAGTTTGGTGTCGCAGTGCTCACACTCGCCTCATTGACAGTGTCTTAAACGACGCCTTGCGCATAGTTACTGGATGGCTGCGTCCCACTCCAACGGACCACCTACCTGTACTCTCAGGCATCCAGCCAGCTGAGCTTCACCGACTGAAAGCGACACTCTCCTCGGCTCACCGATGATTTCTGGACCCTGATCATATCTTGTATGATCTTTTAAGTGTTTCCTCAGATACTCGCCAATAAGACTAAGTTCAGACGCCCGTTTGTGCTAGCTGCGCGGAACCTTTTGGACAACCTTGCCAGACTTGGCATCCGCGCTTCTGAATCGGAGAAAAAGAAAGCGTTAGCCATTCGTCGCGTTTTTTCCTTGCGTGTTGTCAATAACTGATTGACAGCACGGTGCTTTGAAGGAGGATGGTTGTATGAAAATGAATGAGTTTTGCAAAAGTAGAAAAAGAGAACCCATGCGCGTGGAAGACTATTCGATAAACTTGATTTTGGAAATTAAAAGGCTGTGAGTTCGTGCGAAACGAACCTAAATAGTTCAAAACAACCTGAGTTTATATCTCAAAAACTGAATAATGTTGCTGACCCCCTGAAAATTCTTCACAGACCCCAGTTTGACAACTGTTGCTTTATGGCGTCAGGTATGATTAAACTATTGTTTGTGCTACTTGAGACGGTTAAGCACACATGAGCTGTGGTATGTTGTATTTCATCAGATCAAAAGTTATGGATTGTAAAATTTAAGTGCTTTTGATTTTTGTTTGTGCTGTACGAAGTGACATTTCTGAATTGATTATTGACAGACATTGTTTTGTCTATGTCAGCCATGGATGTGGTGAAACAGGCAGTTGTGTTTGATTTGGTGTTTGATAGGGATGTGCCAAAAGTAATTTTTGCCGAAGCTTCGGCTTTGGTAAGCAATTTTCCATTATTATAAGATCCTTACACCTGATAGCTGATATAATTCATTTATTATATCAAAGTTTTTTACAAAATCACTCGGTATTGCTACTGTGATGTGCTATTCATCTGTTTTGAAACATGTGTGTTTACACTGACTTACAGCAGTGGCGTGCGGTCATGTTTTGCATGACCAACGAGCTTTCGCGTGATGACCTTTATTTTTTTACTTAATAAAGAACACCACAATTTTGGGACAAAATTAGAGAAATCTGAGGTTGATTCGATGAGAAGACATTTTATTTTTTTTAGAGAACACTATGATTTTGGGACGAAAAGTAAGAAATGTGAGACTGATTTCAAGTGAAGACTTTTTTTTGGAGAACATTATGCTTTTGTGGCAAAAAGTCAGAAATTTGAGAGTGATTACAATTGAAGACCTTTTTTTTGGAGAACACCATAATTTTGAGAAAAAATTGGTTTTCTTCTTAGCATCCTAGACAGTTTTTTGTCCTATCCATAAAGTATTGCATACCAACTTCATGACCAGCCTCAGAGGTCACTGCACGCCACTGACTTACAATTAGCCCCACTTTGTTTCATATTTTCTTCTATTGTGCTAGCACTAAGCAAGGAGTATGATAGTAAGATGCCTGACCTTCAGATCGATAGAAGTGTGTGCTATGTTATCACTGTTTAAACTTTCAATTGGTAATTTTCTATGGTTTTAATATAAAATTTAAAAACTTCTCGTGTGTCTGAGTGCTGAAAAAACGTACGTTGTGAAAAATGTTGTTTGATAATTAGTTTGTAGCTAATTAATTATATTGTTAAAATGTATACTGTATTATATAATTGCTATAAATAATTGCATCTTTTTAGTGTATAAATATCTTTGTGTTGATCATTGACGTTTCAGATGTTAGCATTAAAAATATAAAAAACTAAGCTAATCATTACTCATAATGCCTAAACAAGTGAAAATCCTTTATAGGATTACTTCAGAATCAGTCATGAGGATGTCAGCAATGCATACTTTGCAAAAATAATTTATCAACAGAGAGCAAGGATCCTCACAAAATGGCAACAATAAAAAATCTTAACAAATCTGGCTTCGGCACATCCCTAGTGTTTGATGTGTTGGAGTGTTTGTGTTTAGAGCAATATAAATGAAATTATTTAATCAATTTACTTTATAGTTTTCAATAGGAGAGTACTATGAAGTACTATGATAGCAAGAAACTCAGATATCAGCTGTGATGATAATGTTTTGTTTTGGTTGGTAAAGGGGTTGTGTATAATCAATTTCTTAACTGATATTATTTTTGCATAGAATGCTTGAGTGGAATGTACGAATGTTTGCGATGTGTAATAAATTTGATATGAGAGGATGGATTTTGATGATGTAGAGTTGAATAAGTGCGATGTTTGTTGTTATAAGTTGTGCAAAATCTACGTTGTTTTTAATTCAAGGCAGAAAGCTATCTTTATGTTTCTGAGTTCGATCTGTTTTAATAGGTGTGAAGTGAAGAATATTTGGTACTGCAGTCTCGGTATCGGTTTTAGTCTCCAAAACATTACTATGTTAGGGTCTTGGTCTCGACGAATGTGGTCCCAGTACTACGACTGTTGATTGTAATGAGAGTAGATTGAACGACAGTTTATTGAACAGCAGGTTGTTTAAATGTACAAATTTTTATGATCGAACCATTTCTTGATTTTTTCATTAGAGTACAACCGTGGGAAATTATGATATTATACGTATTTACCCATTATATACTTTCGATAAGCTGTCGGATCATGCTCCATTACATTATCTCAATCGAAACCTTGTTACAAACTTATTTTGTTCATGCTGATTCAATCATATTGCTTTGTAAAGTATTGTGCAAAGTTTACTTGCTCGCTGGATCGCGCGTTTCCTCGCAATCACTTACAAAACTTGTATGATCTTGAGAAATTATTTTTTTATCTTTAAACAGAAAATATTATAGCTTTTTTTTCTTTTTTCAAATGTGTTGAATGGTTGTAAAATCAGACTCATCACACCATATTTCCAAGTAACTATAAGTTTGAGTTTATCAACTGGCAAGTTAGTTAAAAATTTCCGATCGATCAGCTTGAAATTGCTTGATTTTAGTTTTGAAGAAAAATAATTGTCGTAAAATAAAATAATGACATAAGCATTCCTATAAATTCTGTGATTAAATCATAATTTAAGCACTCGGACCATTTGGCTATTACGCAAACCAGAGCAAAAAAATTAAAAGATTTGCAGTGAACAGGCGACTAAAAAAATATTTTGTTCTATGCTATTCAGTTGAGGTGCTTATTTCGTATCTGCTGACAATTGTAATCCTAGACTCATTATTTTTAACAAAAAATTAATAAACTTGAGTGCCAACAAACTTTCTACAGCCTAATCACCAAGCTTATTTACAATAATAGTGATAAAGCACATGACAAAAACTAGTATTTAAGTTTGCTGAATAATAATATGATGCGGCAAATTAATTATTTAAATTTTCCATAAAGTAACTTTATCAAACTATTAGACACTTGTACACAAAATGATTTTTTCGGACTTTTATCATTGGCACGATTTTTTCTTTACGAAACAAATTATTTTTGTAAACGGTACAACGATGCGATATCAACTTGACATGAAAACAACTGACAGCACGCATTGCGAATACCCAAGAGATTTATTACAAGTTATATGTCATAATCAGTCATCCGTTAAGCTTTTGATCATTCAAGGACGTCCAGGGGCGCCGGAGTTTTTTGCCAGGGGGGTAAAAATTTAAAAAAAGGGCACTTTTTTATGTAGAAAAGGCACTGCCAACAAAACCAAATGTTGGTAGTCATGTTGCAATTTAAAATTTTGGTTGGCATGATAGAATTTCAGTTTGCACAGGACAGACAGGTATCTCGGAAAAGTTTTATTTTGCCAATCTGTTATTTTGGTTTGATCAATTTTTCAGTCAATATTAACTCTTCTTAATAAACCTAGAGTTCAAAACCTTAATCTTAAAGTGTGCTACATCTTGCAAAAGCCTTTAAGTTGATTTTGCCATGACTACTCACTGTAATAGCTGCAGTAATAGCAAATTCTACACAAGTTTTTCTCAATTAGGCTAGACATTAAAAAAAAACACAACTGTATTAACTGGTTACTAAACCAAAAGCTATCCAACATAGGCTACCCACAACTTAACTTTTGTCAAAAGCACCCAAGCTAGTTTTGAAAACAGCATTTAACAATTGCGACGTTCATGCACGGCAGCCAAAAGCAGATAGATACAGATCGAAGGCATTTTGCTTGGAATATCACAAAATGTTCTTTACATGCTATTCAGTGAATAAATAGTCTTCAGTTACCCACAACACAATGCTGGCTAAAACATTTACACGATCAAGAATACCAAAGGTTAAAATAGATAGAACAATAAAAAACTTAAAGAGCTATTAACGATTGGGCAAAAGAAAAAATGCAATTAGATGAGCATGAATGGCCCTTTAGATTGAGGTTTGATGTCAATTTTTAAACGCTTCACAATTAATGTAACTGTAACTCAAAATAATTTATTAGTGTTTCGCTTGCTTTAGCAAAGTCATCTGCAACGACTTGTAAATTAATATTGTTTTATTTATATTATTTTGTCTCTATATTTATCCTCCTGACTTGCAGGAAAGCGATACATAAGGTGACAATTACCCCGACCTGATTTTGGGGATGCCAAGATATTGCTGTCAGCTTGTAATTTAATAGGAATATGATTTTAATTTAGAACTGCTTACCAGGACCACTAAGCAGGGGAATATACCGTAAAGTGTCTTTCCCAAGGACACAACATAATGGCGCGAGTGGGGTTTTAAACCGAGACCGTGTTGGTCACGAGCCAGGCACTTTAACCACTCGACAACGCTGCCAATTCCGTTCATTGTTCAACAAGTTCTTATGAATGTCCGCGGTGAATTTTAAAGCAATTTATGTATTTTCAAAAAGCATTTCTTGCTTGTCGTCTTTTTGCTTAAAACTTCGCAAACTGTTGATATCTTTGTTACCTTTTTCAGAGGCGTGGTACTTTCTTTGTTAAATAACTTACAGTAATTACAGGGGTGCAAAAACACGGTCGCGCACTCGCACCGCGCAACTTGAAGATTTGCCCGTGCGACCGTAATTTGCAATCTTCTCAGTATAATAATCATATGTCGAAGGCATAAAACTTTGACATAATTATCCCTTAACATTGTAAAATTGACTTGACAAGGTGGAAATAATATACGACTTAAATGTGGCTAGTTTAACTTATTTTTAAAAAACTGAATAGTTCATCAGAAGAACGGCAGGCAATGTGCATTTTATTTGGATAGATTTTTATCAGCTTATTAACTTTACTGAAAGACACAACCTGGCTTATACTCTAAATGAAAATAAAAACAATGTATGTAGACGCTGCTACGCTTGACTACATTCAAGTAGGCAGCCAAAAAAGGAAAAGACGAGTACATGGTATGCTGAATGCAAAGTATCATTTTACTTAGATAGTTGCTTTCGAGATCATCATTAGTTGAAAGAGTTCAAAAATAAATACAAAAAAATACTTAAAAAAAGTTGGAGACATAAACAATTAGTAGGAAAAATGTGTCATCAAATTAGTTAAGGTGTTCTATAAGTTTTGCCCAATTTTTCTCCCAACAATGATCACATTTTTAATAATGTTATACAGCTTCTGTGCAAATTTAGCACGTTTTCAGGTTAAATAAAAAGGAATTTTCTTTTAAACGTAATTTAAAAAATTTAATTTTAATGGATAGACTTTAAAAGTAAACAAACACATCGTTTTTATTTATTTATTGCCAAATTATCAGCAATTTCATTTGTAATAAATTGCATATTTCATTTCAAAATTAATTGTATTTTATTACATTTGGCGTATGAATGATGTATGTGCTACTAAAAGTTTCTATGCGCTAATAAAGTTAACAAAAATTTTTGCACCCCTGACTTAATATGAGCATGTAGGTCTGCAAGTTCTTCTGTAAGCCCATCAAAACAAACAAGACTCTTAAAATGTTACGTTATAATCACAATCATGGCACACATATGTACCACAGTTCTTTAAAAGGGCTAAGAATATCAACCGTTCAGTCTCTTGTTTTTATTTTTAGACTTTAATGTCGGCCATAAGTGAGTATTGAGTAGCCAAGTCAGACAGCTTGTGTTGCTTGTTAAAATTAAATTAACGACACAATTTATTTGCTTCTAAATGAAATTTATTTAAATATTACTAAAAACTTTTATTTTTTGTTAGCACTTAGAAATTTTCTGATGCTTTATATTTTTTAGAACGCTTAGTATAATTGATGTTAGGAATACCTAAACCACCGGAAAGGTAATTTAGGTATCTCTGATTGTTGTATACAGCTATTTGCCATCAAAAATATAAAAAATAAATGTAATTCAATTCAGTTATAAAGTTAAGATATAATTCCGTTTACTGATTGAAGTAGAATAAGATGTTTACCAAAAGTTAAGGTCGCTTACGATATTAATGACTCTATATTGCATATGTTAAAACTTTTATCTTGCTTTTATTACTGTACTATGAGTCACGATTGTCTTTGTAATTTGAAAAACATTGTTGGATCTAATGGTGATCAAGATTATATAAGTTAATTGTAGAGTATAACTAAAAAAAATTTATCTGAAATACTAATTTTAAAGAGCACAATCTGCCCCTCTGCCCCCGCGTTTTAAGAAAATTAAATAAGGTTATTTTTTGCTCGAAATCGGGGGGGGGCAGGGAGGTAATTTCCCCCCTGAACCCGCGCATTTGGCCACCCTGAGGACGTCATCAAAAAAAGATGTCGTAAAAAATCGCCTCCCACTGTTTTGCCAATAAAGCAACTTTGTGATGTTAAAATCTTACTGTATCACTAGAGTGCACTGCATTCCTTGATGCTGCTCAACGCATCAGTTGGTCTTTCTGCTGCGTTCAACCAAAAAAGTTTCCTGTACCATAATATCAGTTCAGGCACTAATTTCCCCGAGGATTTCGTTAAATCATTTTTGTAAAATTTTTCCAAAACTTGAATACTTTTAAATTGTTGAGGAATTGGTCCACTAATTGGATCAGCAGAAATTAAACACTGAAATTCACCAATAATCGATTTGTTGGCTGTAAATCTTGCTTCGAGAGTGACAATAAAGTTATCAAAAAATGGAATAAAAATTCCTACTCTAAAATGTTCTTCATCTGTTGCAGCAGCAATATTGCATCGATTGGTCAGTCTTGAAGTAAGGCGTGGTGTTTTCAAAATAAAATTTTCGGCTTTGGCCGTTTCTTGCGCAAAAACACAGAGCTGGTGAAATTCATATTCGGCTTTTTCTCTAAGATATTTCAATTTATTTGCAATATCTTGTGCGATGTTGACGGCCTCAAGAAGGTTTATCGACTTTTTTTGCTTAACTTTACACAAAACAACACTGTATCCAAAAACGTTTTTTAAAACTAAGAGAGCAATGCAAAATTTACTTTGTCGATAGCAACTGCAGAGCTCGTGATAAAGTTTTTCTGTCTGGCCATGCTGAAATTTCTGCCAAAGCTTCTACAACGGTAAATTGTAAATTTGAAAAAGTACTAACACTCTTGTGTCGATCGACCCATCTGGTGGTACAAATTTGAACAAGTTTTTAAGCTTTTGTTGTTGACGATATCGTGTTGATGGACTTGGGTAAAATGTTTTGACGTTTTGGAGCATTAAAAAATTGTAAACTGAAGCTATTGTTTCCATGCAGTTTATTCCAATTCCCATGCTTAACTTTCAATATTTTACAAGTTTGAAAGTTCTCTTCACCTTGGCAGCTGTACATTAGCTAACTTTGACGCAATTTAGGCGATAGCAAAAATTGATGCGCAAGCAGTAATTAAGTTTAAAAAGCGCGGTAAACCATAGAAAACAAAATCATATTATTGAAGCATACTTATTACCATGGCTGAACATGGTTGAACTGTATATATGGCTGAACACCATTCTTCAAGGGGGAGGGTTTGACCCCTGAAACCCCCCCCTTGCGTACACTTATGGTCAGCGATGCAGGTGTATCATGAAATCGTGAGAACGAGAGAAACATAATACGACTAGCGATATCTGTCCACGCGCTAGAAAAACAAAATTTTTTATATTTGATTTCAGGCAATTTTAATTGATTCAATCGTTTTTAATTATTAATGATTAATTACTCATTATTTCATAAATTTAAATAAAAATAAACTTAATTAGTCTCTTTGATTATTTTATTAAAAAATTTGTATCCGATTGAAAATAATTACTTGTCGCTATTTTACTATTATTGTCACTAGTTGTATTATAATTCTTTCATCCTCAAGATTTAATAGTGTGCACGATTTCATAATAAACCGGACGTGAAATAGACAAAAAAACAACATAATCACCTAGGGCGTCCAACCTTTTTTTGAGCCGAGGGCATTTTGACTCATCAAAAATATTGGCTGGCCAAACAATAAAACACCCCAATTTTTGTTCCAAAATCATAGTGATCTCCAAACAAGGCCTTTACTTCAAATCATTCTCCGATTTTTAAATTTCTTCTCTTAAAAGCAGTATTCTTTAAAAAGAAAAAAGTTCTTTATTTCAAATCAGTCTCGGATTTCATGATTTTTGTTTCTGAAAACAAGCAATCTCGGAAAAAAACAAGAAAAAAAGGGGTCTACACATGGAATCTGTCTTCGATTTTTGGCGGGAGTTCTGCCAAAATGGGTGAGACAGAGCTCTAAAAATTGGTACGTATGATAAATGTACTTCATTTAGGAAAATATTGCGCGGCCACTCAAAACCTTTACGCGCTTCAAATGCGGTCCGAGGCTATGGGTTGAACGCCCCTGACCTAGAGCATAAGTTTATCAAACCTCACCATGTAAGGTTTAATTGCATGCAATTTAGCAACTAATATTTTATAAATCCTTACTCTAATTCTCTGGTGCAATAATTTTTTGTTGATTTGCAAACCTACTGCCAAAAAATCTATAAAAATTTTGTTGATTTATGTTATAAAGACAAATTCGTCTTATAGCATAGTCAATTTGTTGAAGTTTTTTAGATTAGCAACCCTAATACACTTATTCAAAATTAGCAAAAGGATCGCAAATCATAAAGCGGAGCATGATTATCCCCTACGCAATTATGGAATTTAATAGTATTATGCAAGAATACTTTGTTATATTCCAGGGGTGGGCAAAGTTTTCAACGAAAGAGCCACATGTGAAAATTCAAAACTACCGGAGAACCACAAATTCTGCTTGAGGTGTTAATGCAAATACAGTAAACAAAGCAAGTTTTAGTCAAATAATAAAAACAAATACAACGTTACACGATTTACAATTTTTCCGAGATTTTACCAGCATTAGATCTACCGTGGGTTTTCACTTTATTAGATAGCTTTTAAAAATCTGGGCGATATCAAGTCAAAGCGGTGTGAATTGATTCTCTCAAATCTTTATTTGTTAGACTTGCACGATATTATGATTTTAAAAATTTCATTACAGAGAAGCTAACCTGAGAGAAGCGAGCACTATCTTTGTTTGTAATGTTACCAGCGTGTCTCGGCTGGCGAGAAATAAATGAAAGGATAGCGCTTGCTTTGCTCAAATTTTTGCTGCAGTATAAATGGTCCTTAACAACAAACAGAGAAATGTTTTATTTTTACGCTATAATCCGACTTAGCACCTAATTAGAAATCTTCGTTTCACCCAAATTCAACTGTCAATAACAATTGTACATTGTTCGTTTTCGTTATTATTGATTAGCTAGAAGAGCCGCAAACAAAAAATTGGCGAGCCACGTGCGGCTCGCGAGCCGCAATTTGCCCACCGTTGTTATATTCTATCTACAAATGTATAAATTGCAGTTTCAATAAGAAAACCAGCATTTAATATGCAGTGCTAAAAATTTCTTATCTTGAAACATTTTTCATCGATAATATAATTATATTTTTCGTTCCATGCAATAATATACAATCCCTAAGTCCTTGAGATTTGGGACTAACATTAAATTACCTGTATATCTTTTCTAATTTATCAAAACCATTTTATTTTATTGTTAATATGATTTTCTGACATTATTTTGACATATTAAATGACAAAACAAAAAAACAATATTTCTTTGCTCATTTCAACATACTTTTTAATTATTGCTTCGTCATAAATGTAAACAATAGTCCTAACTTTAGCTAATCTAAACAAATCGACCTCTATGTTTAAAAGATAAAAAGTTGGCATAATAGTATACGTAACTTTCCATATCTATTTTTGTTACTACAATAAAATTTTGCTTTATCTAGTACTGTAGTTGTTGTTTTCAATATGAAAATAAACTGTAATTGATACGCGCCTTTATATTAAGTAGAATTAACTTTTATTGGTGTCGTGACGAAATTGCCATAAGAAAAAACGTAACTTTCGCCTCATTTTCTCCTGCTTGGCGGTCTTGGCAAGCAGTTCTAAGTTTTTGGTCATATCGCTGAATAAAAACTATAAAAGTAAATAAAAAAATTTTAACAGAACCACAAAATCGTGGCATTTCTGGACAGCAGGCCTGGGTAATTGCTTGAAAGTTGCTTTTTGAATAGTAACAATTAATCTTCAACGCTTGTCTACCGAAGCGGTATAATAAAATTAAAATTAATTTGAGCGTTTAAAAAAATAAGCAATCTATTTTTATTCAGCAAAAATTACATACGAGCTACCTTTTAAACGCTTGACGGATTTCTGGTTAAAATTCACTGCTATAAGCATTTTTTAAAAATCTCAACTATAAAACTTTAGCTTGGGCTATAAAAAACAAGAACTGATTCTCAAATCCAAAGAAAAAAACGCGTTTTATTAGTTTGTTTGTTAGAAAGGAAAGGACAAAAATCATTCAAGTGTTACAGAAAAATCGATGGCTACGTTGGTGGCGTGTGATTTTACGTAAAGAATCATCAGACCATGACAAAAATTTTGTCTTGCTTTTGAGTTTTGAATGTTTAGTTAAACCAGGGACGTGCAACTATTGATCTGAATGAGCCAAGACGTGCAATAGTAATAATGTTACAAGTCGGACAATTCGGTATCAAGCAAAAACAGCTGTTATTATTATTTTTTGTATTGTGAAAAAAATTCTTAATCTATTTACACGTAACCTTAAAATATAAATAAGATAACTGAAAAACTAGCTACGCAGTATCGCTAATGTCTGTACTCTCGTCCAAAGCAACACTAAAAGCTGAACATTTGCTTATTTTTTTGCTTTATAGAAAGTTCCATATTTTTCAAAAGGTCATTTATTCGCCTTGCCACTGTAAACTAAAACAGACTTAGTTGATCTACTGGTACTGGTTCAGTATGCAGTGTACTAATTAATTTTTTGTTAAATAGGGGAGACTGCGGGGGCTAAGTAGTAACATGGGGTAAGTTGTAATATTCGTATTTGTCGAAATCTAACATAAACCAACAAAATTTTAAATAGCCCCAAATAGCATTCTTAGTAAGACCGATTAGTTGTTTAGTTGAAATGAATAAAAAAAGGTTTGCTTTTAAAATAAGCTTTTTGAGTAGGCAAAGTAAATTTTTTGAAATTTAATTTTTGTCTTTTGAAGAGATAGCTGGTGCAATTTTATTAAAATGTTTTATATCAGTCAAACCACAAAACAATAGCCTATTAAATTCCTAACAAGATTGAGCAACTGAAATTTAACTTTTTGAGATATTAACAAAACCTTGACTAATATCAGGCGGGGTAAGTTGTAGCGTAGGTTGATGGGGAAAGTAGTAACACATACTTTTGTGAATAGGTTTAACTAGCTTACATTAAAAGTAACTTCGGCAACAACATTGTGAATAATATAAGAAACTGTAAAAGAAAGGCTAACAGGAACACCACCTCATCATTACAAGACAACTTAAGAACTGCTGTTGCAGTTATTATTATTTAAAAGAGATCAATAAGAGGAGTAGCAAAACAATGGTGTTATGTAAAACTCTACAGAGTACTAAAAAAACTTAAAAGTAAGTCCTTGGTACAAAACAAAAAAAAGTCTAAAAAGTGTGCCATGTTAACAGACACACCAGAAAAGGACAACCTGTGACAACTCCAAACAAAATAAACAATTTTTCAAAAAACACTAAAAACAAAAGAATAGTTTTGCATTACATTCCTTAAGCCCTATTTTAACAGTCGTCCTGATGAGAAGTGTGTGGTACAATACTATGATTACGTAAAAGTGGTCATATTTAATAGCTTGTGCGGAAGGTTTGAATACACATTTTTGTTGCAAATGTTATTCTAAAAATTATAATTAGGCTAATTCAGCAGTGACAAAAATAGTTTTAACATTTTTAGGCAAGAGCCAAATACCTCATTTTTTGTGTCTGATACTTATATCTATGACTAGGCTATGTGTGATTTCATTATGTTTACTTTTTCATATTGTTGTTTTCTTTAGATTACATTTTAAATATAAACATTTATTAGTGATTTTGTTGCTCTTTCAACTTACCCCAACTGGTTTACGACTTACCCCTTTGACGGGGCACATTGTAACGCCTATTTGAAATAATTAAATCGTAATTCTATCAACTAAGCTTTGAAAATTGTTTATTTATTTATTTGATATTAGTTAAACAGTTATCGAAATTTTTTTATAAACAAAAATTTTCAAATAAAAATTTTTTATGGGAGAAATAGCAAAAAGAAAAAAAAGTGTTACTATGTGGCCCGGTCTCCCCTATACGGTTTAATATCTGTCAAAATGCCTGTTGACTAATTTCCGGTTAAGAATATGGTCTGTTATTTATCAAATCTGTTCTTTTTAACTTCGTTCTTGTTTGTATAATTTATATACATCAGATAGTAGACCACATTAGGATTGTAGACTGCATATTTAATCAGATAGTAGACCCATAAGCCAGGTAGGCTGCATATTTAACCAGTACCGATCCAATACACATTTTTAACCAGTACCGATCAACGTCTTTATCTACTTTGATTACAAAAAAGGAAACAATATAGCGCATGGGGTATGGGTTGCTGATAGAGTTTGTATATATAACCAGTCTGAATTAAACGATCTGATCCAAAATTTGGATTTATATATTTATATTAATTTGGATTTGATTAAGCAATCTGCTTAGCTACTGGCTTCCAGGCTACAGAAAAACATCTACTTAATATTGACACGTCACAATTTTACCCAAAAATGCAAAAGGAGCAGTTAAACTATTTAACACAAATACATGCACTGAAGCAAATCTGTATTTATTTTTAGTTATGCTCTAAAAAGAGTTTACCACGAGACTGAAGTTCTTAATACAAGTTTTGCTTAAGTACAACTGAATTCTCTCAAAAACGTTTTTGAACAGTAAACAAGATGACAGTTTCTAATTATAAAGAATATATTATTCACAAAATCAAACAAACTTAACCAACTCTCGTAAACTTGAATCTCAAGCTTCACAAAACTTTAAAGTAATTTACCGAGTCTACAACTGCGAATAATTTTCTCGACAACTTTGTACTGACACATTATAAGAGCAAACCAGTACCCCAATGGCTAATATTAAACTTAATAGTTTGGCCAAACAATTTTATCTCACAATATAACTTACTTCTAGGGCGTCTAAGACCTGATCCTTAAACAATTGAATCACGTGCCCAACGCACAGTAGCAATGAACAATTCCATTCATTGTCCAGATTGATTGAATAACAAACTGCGAACTAAGTGTCTATATAAATCAATCCAAAGCAACCAGATTAAAAGCAAAGATACTGGAACAAACAAGAATTCTCAATTACTTATTACAGGGTATTTCATTAAAAAATGGACACATTTCACAAATAAATGGACACATTTCATAAATAAATGGACACATTTCACAAATAAATGGACACATTTTACAAATAAGTGGACACATTTTATAACATTCTATTTGAATAAGTTTTACAGATTTGAATAAGGAATAAGCTATTTGAGATTTTTGAATAAGCTATTTGAATAAGTTTGAAGCTAGGATTTGATTCTATTTGAATAAGAAAAAAAAATGTCCAGGAAAGGCAAAGGAAGTTCGAATACTGAGCAATTCGGTGAAGATGAAAAAAGAAAAATTTCAGAAATTCACGACATTGTTACTGGTTTAAAAGATGAAATAAAAGCTTTAAAAAAGGAATTATTAGAAACTAAACAGGAATTAAAAGAAATCAAAGCTGAAAATAAAAAAATAAAGCAATCACTAAACATAAATATATACAAACAAGATGAACTTGAACAATATGGGCGTCGCGAAAATCTTCGCATTTATGGAGTACCGGAAACAACCAGTGGCCGAGACGATGGGGAAAATGTTATATTTAAAATTGCTGAAACACTGGAAATCAATTTAAAACAATATGACATTCAAAGAGCACATCGTCTTGGCAAACCAAGAAATAAACCTAGACCTATTATTGTAAGATTCTTGTCTTATAAAAAAAGGTGTGAATTTCTCTATGCAAAATCAAAATTAAAAGAGGCTGATATACTAAATGATATCTTCATCACGGAAGATTTGACTCCCCTTCGCATAAAATTATTTCATTATCTAAAAAATGAGTGCTGCAACCAATTTGTTATGATTCATACATATAATGGAAAGATTCGGATGAAAAAAGCAGCTCAACAAGCAGATGTGGAATCTAATTCTCACAACCAAGACAAAGGAATTGGTAATTGGCTAACTGTTACTTCACCAGATGATTTGTTTAAGCTTAATATAGATATAGATTTTAAAAAACTTAATTACAATCTATTGAATTTCAATATAGGCCTATAGAAACTGCTTTGTTATGTAATTAATGTTGCTATTTACTGCACACAAAATGACTTCACATCCTTTTTTTTGTAGCAATTTAAAAAACAATAGTCACACAATTACTGGCTACAACATGCTTGATGATCCTTCTATGCCATACTTTTGCCCTTGCAACTATGACAAAATTTTTCCTTTTCATTCCTTATCAAATGATGACTTTATAAAATTGTGGCCATCAAAAGTTAAAACTGTTAATATCAATAAAATCCATTATGATTTAACCCAATATTGCACATTAAAAACAATTGCTAAAATTTCTCAAAGCCCAAAAGATTTTATTATACTTCAAATTAATACCCGCAGTTTAATAAAAAACTTTGGCAAAATAGAAGAGCTTTTAATCACCTCAAAAATAACCCCTGATATAATAGCAATATGTGAAACCAAATTAAAAAATAATTAATCATTTCCTTACTCTTTAAATAACTATAATTTTATTCATGTTAACTCCCCAACTAATGCTGGAGGTGTGGGAATGTTTATAAAATCTTCATATTTATTCAATAAAACTAATAAGTTTAATTTAAATGTAAATGCATGTGAAGATATATGGATCGAAATTACTTTACCAAATAATAAAAAGGTTATCATTGGAACAATATACAGACATCCAAATCACAAAATCAACTCATTTCTCAATGAACTAGAAAAAACTATGGATAAATTGAATAGAAATGAATGCTTGAAAAAAAATAGTTCTGAAATATTAAACTACAAGAATACTCTTTATAGCTATGGATGTAAACAATACGTATTGAATAATACCCATATAGTAAAAGACACACCTACATCACTGCTAGACCATTTTTATTCAAATTATGAGGAAAGTACAATAACTTCTCACATTCTCCTAAGTGATAAATCTGACCACTTACCTATCATTACAATAGTAAAAAACTTCAGGCCTCCTACTAATATTTCAACTGAATATAGACGTTGCACAAAACATTTTGATGCTGAAAAATTTTTAGTCGACTTAAGTGAAAACACTTATCTTTTTAATACTTTTGAGTTAAACAAAGACGATTGTTTTGAAAACTTTAACAAAATGTTTAATTCAGTATTAAATAAACATGCCCCACTGCAAAAACTGTCTCGTAAACAAAAAAAATGAAATGGCAAACCGTGGTTATCAAAAGGCATTTTAATATCAATAAAAACTAAACATAAATTACTTCAAAACATGATAAAGACTAAGATGGAAAAACACAAAAAACAATATCAAAAATATAGAAATAAACTTAGAACAGGCCAAAAAAAAAACACTTTACTAACCAAGTTGAACAATCACAACATAATAGTAGACTTTTATGGAAGACTGTAAATGATATAATAAAACTGAAAAAAACTAAATCATCACACCATATTAGATTAAAAGATGAAAACAAAAATTTAATTGAAAATCCTGTTCATGTCAGCAACATATTTAACAAATATTTTTCATCAATTGGAACAAATATGGCAAACAAAATAAACCCAACAAAAAACACTAAAACTACACCCACTTCACTAATTTGCACAACAATAAATTCTTTCTTCTTGCAACCAATTAGTGTAGAAGAAGTACTTCACGAATTAAGAAATTTAGATCCATCAAAGAGTACACGATCTGACAATCCCCCCGTAAAATACATAAAATTGGCTGCTGGTGTAATTGCACCATCTTTAATTAACTTATTCAATCATTGCATTACAACCTCTACTTTTCCCAAATCACTTAAAATATCAGAAATTATACCTTTATTTAAACAAGGAGACATATACAGTTGTAATAATTATAGACCAATATCTCTAATTTCAATATTTTCAAAAATTTTTGAAAAATGCATATACAAACAACTAGTTTCTTATTTCAATAAAAATAATGTGTTTTATAAATCTCAGTTTGGTTTTAGGGAAAACTACTCAACAGAACTTGCAGTAGCACAGGTATGCAATGAAATAATTGAAAATTTAGAAAATAATGATATTACTTGTTCCATTTTTCTAGACTTGGCCAAAGCATTTGATACTGTTGATCACAAAATACTATTGGATAAATTACACAAATATGGGATTCGTGGTGAACCTCATAAACTACTTGCAAATTATTTAAATAACAGACAACAGTGCACTATTATTAATAAAATAAAGTCAGACCAATGTGAAAATAATTATGGAGTACCCCAAGGTTCAACCCTAGGGCCTCTTTTATTCCTTATTTATATCAATGATTTGCCAAATGCATCAAACCTGAAAGTGACCCTATTTGCTGATGATGCAATTCTAACATGCATTGATAAAAATCCAAACACATTACAACATAAAACTAATGCAGAACTAAAAAAAATTGAAGATTGGATGAAAACAAATAAATTGACAATAAATTACAAAAAAACAAATTACATAATAATTACAAAACGAAAAATAAACAAATCCTTGCTTAAAATCAAAATTGTCAAAATGAAATTATCCAAAAAGATAGTGTTAAATACTTGGGCATAATAATTGATAACAAAATGAATTGGACACAGCATATCAACTATCTAAATGCCAAACTTTGTAAAGGTTCATGGGTGATCTCAAAGCTAAAGAAATATGTTAATATTAATACATTAAAAATCATTTATTATAGTTTGATATATTCCCATCTAAAATACTGTGTAACTAGTTGGGGAAAAGCTGCTAAAACTATTATTCAACCTATTATAAATACACAAAAACGCGTTATTAGGATAATGACAGGGAGTAATTGCCAAACTAATTCAAGTCCCCTATTTACACAACTACAAATTCTAAAACTATGTGACATATACAAATTACAGATGGCCATCACAATTCATAACCTTAAAAACAATATATGGCAAATTAACAACACAAATTATCAACTTTCAAATTTAAACACAATACATAAATATAACACTAGAATCTCGAAAAATTCCAATTACTATGTTCACTCGATTCGGACAAATTTAGGAAAATCTTCAATCATTTTTGCAGGGCCACAAGTGTGGCAAGATGTTCCAAATGCAATTAAGAACTATCCAAAACATACATTTAAAAAAGCATATAAAAAATTTTTACTTCAGTCTTATAAATAAAAAAAAAAAGAGTAAGAAAAAAGGAGTACAAGCATGTTTGGATTCAGTTATACTTGACTATTGCTTTTAAAAATAAAAATCAAAAAAATCTAACTGTTAGTTGTTAATTATGTGTTGTTGACCGTACATACTTGTTGATTCTGTTGTTTTTTCTGTGTAATTTTTTTTGTTCTGTTTTTTTTTTGTTTTTAATTTTTGTTTTGCATACTCATTGTTAATTTTTTTTATTTTTTTATCTGCAAATTCTTGTTCATCTGAACTTAATAATCTTTCAGTGAAATCTTAAATCGTTTCTAGTAATAACTCTTTTCTTTTTAACTTTTTTATGGGGTGGCAGCTGACTTAGATGACCTGATGGTCTTTCGCTGTCTCCTCGTCAAGTGACTGGATGCTTAATTACTAAGCTATTTCTTAAAAAAGTGCTCTACAAAGGATCTTGTCATTCATATAAATTTATTTGTATTTCATTTTTAATTTTTGAGTGATGTACCAGTATTACTTGATAAACAATAAACTGAACTGAACTGAACTGAATAAATGGACAGAAAATAAAAAATTACAAATTTGAAATTACTAGGTGAAAGACTCAAATTTGCAATTTCAAACAGCTCTGTTTTTACTCACAACCGCTTTGCAGTACTTGAAGCAATATTTCTTACTTACTACAAGTAAAACTCGCTATTTATTTTTGAAAACTTTTTTTACGTATTTCAAAAAACTCGCTCTTTATTTTTGAAAAACCTTATACATAATTGTAATAGTACGCCCGTATACTGACTAATTATTTACTGTAGAGTATTAAGTTACATCTACAAGTATTGAAGTTAAGTACAGTACAGTATAGAAGTATTGCTGTACAGTTTTAATCCTAAATATCTAACAACCAAGAGAGAACAAAACACGTAAATCTGACTCCAGAACTTTTCGAAATGATAAGAAACTATTATAAAACCGAAAAAATTGAAAAGCTTTGTAGTTTTACAGAGCTTTCTAGGTCTAGAATCTATGATCTAATTGATAAAACTAGAGAAATTGGGCCAAGAATAACTTTTAATGATGTGAAAAAGAAGAAGAGGGAGAATTAAAATAGATAAAAGTAAACTCTTGACAGACATAATGCTTGAGGTGGGACGTATAACAGCCTTAGACAGGTTGCCCTGAAAAATATCTTCGAAGTAAAGAGTATTACTATGTCACTTTCAATTGTTAATAGAGCAGTTGCAACATCGGGCCTAACAAGAGAAAGGATTAAGAAACGTCCTAATATTGTATTGAGTGATGAGCATAGGACAAAAGTGTCATGATTTGCATCCGAAATGAAAGTATTGTTTGACCACAGAATTTTATTCTTAGATGAAAGTGGCTTCAACTTGCACACGTCCAATAAATATGGATATAGTATACCCGATACAGATGCCATTGATTACAACATTGGTAATCGTGGAAGAAATGTGTCGTTATGCTCAATTTTAGCGGCTAGTGGGATCATTTATTCCGAAATAGTTGTCGGTGCGTTTAATGGAATTGTTTTCAAACAATTTATTATTAACGCACTAGGTTCAAGAAACCTGAAAGAAGGAGACATCTTAATTATGGACAATGCTAGCATTCATAAAATTGCTCCAGTCAGAGAATTGTTAACCCAAAATGGGGTTACTATAAAATTTTGTTTCATTATTCTCCACAATTCAATCCAATTGAGAGTGTATTTGGGTATATTAAATCCAAGAGTAATAATTTTAGGCCAAAAGCCAAAACGCAAGAAGAGCTTTTGTGCCATATTGAGAGCGATTGCCGAATTTAATCAGCTAAAAGAATCAGTGATTGAAAATTATTTCCAAAGATAAAGAAGGAATTTGAACTTTACCTTGAACAATTGCTGGGATGAAATCAACAATTGAAAGAATAACTTGTAATGTACTTACTAGTGATGTCAACCGCGCAGTGCAGCATAGTAACCTTTTTTGGAGGATCTTGCCGCGTACCGAGCCGCGTGCAAATTATGAAAAGTTTACATTTAAATTTTAAGCAAATCCTATTTTGCATAATGTTATTGCTTGGGTTGTCGATTTAGTTGTTTCTCTTCATTAATCTAATCGCAGAAAGCAAAGTGTCAGGAGCATAATCAACCGAATAGCCTCTTTGCATAGTACCGGTAATTTATAATGTAAATAGCGCGTAAAGCGGCCAAAAAGAAAAAAGAAATATGAGGGAAACTAAAATAAATAGAGAGAGAGGTGAACTGCTCTTAAACTTGAAGAAAGCAATGAAATGATAAAATCTAATTGTACAGCAGAGAAAGGGTTGAAAAAAATATTACTAAGAAAGAATAAGCAATGTGAATTTTGAAAATAAACTCGAATTAGAGTATGTGAAGCTTCCCCACTTTTTTAATCAATCTGGCATTTGGATTATTTTGTACCTATTACCCGATTATTCAATACCAAAAGAAAGTCTTAGCTTTTTTATCATTTATTAGGGTTTTATTCACTTTTCGCCGGTACTAACCTCGCAGCTTTTGGGGATTTCCCAAAATGTAAAAGGTAATCAACTAAACTCGGCTAATAGTGAATGAGAACCAACTGTTGTTACTTAACCTAATAAATCTTCTTTACAGAATATCCTATTGCGTTACTTTGTAAAAAAGCACCTAAACTTTAAACGCCATTGTTTTTTATATAGGAAGTACTAATTTAAGCAAAACAAAAAAAAGAATATAAAATTAGACATAGAACTGTAGAATGAGTTTTTGAAAATCCTCTTAAGGTAAAATTGAAGTTGCCAACCATTAATAAGTAATTACATTTTAATAATTAATTTTAGCAACTTGTAAAAAATTTTTTTTTTTTTTAAAAGTTTAATTGAAAAGTATTTTTAAATGAGTTTTTAAAGTCTTTTTGGTTGTGTCTCAATATCTTTATAATTTTTAATGCTACATCTATGCTACTATGTAAATTATGATTTCAGTAGAGCATTAAAAAGTACTATGATATTTATTCTCAACATAGTTAGGACAAAGCTTAAAGGCTTAAAGCAGTGCATTATTTTCTCTTCATGTTGCAATAGCATATTAAGCTATTATGCAACCTGCTTTAACAAAACATTACCAGATTTAACTTTGAATAGTCTATTTAGCTGCAATGCTTGCAATGTTTGGTATAGCTGCAATGTTTGTTATTATTTAAAATCAAATGAATTGAACAAAAATTGATCTTAACTGAACTAATTTAATTTACTTGTGTCTAATTTTTCGTGATTTTTTTCAGAATGTAATTTTTAATAGTAGTTAATTACGCCTTAAATTGAATGTACTTATTAAATATAGTTTAATAAAGGTTATTTGTGAGGATTTGATATATTTTAATAGCTTAGCATGACAACAACTATTGCTTTGACCACAAATGCATATCAAGGGTTTTGGTACGGTTTTATGGTTAAAAAATCTAAGTAATTTATGCAATATGTTCAAACAATTATTTTTTCAAATTCCTAGCTAAACACATTAAAAAAAACAAACTTGATAGTAAGCAAGGTTTGTGTTTGCAAAAAAAGAGATAATTATATTTTCCTTATATATCTTTTTAACTTGCAGGAAAACATTGAGGGCCATTATACCAAGAGCAATTATTGGCTCTCTTTAAAAATTCACCGTAAGCAATTTTTTTCAGTAAAACTTACCCGGAATCTCCATTCAGCACCAAGATGGAATAAAAAAGAAAACTAAGAGAAAAAAAGGCCTTTCAAAATGCGACAGTAACCATTGAGGATTTGGAGTTAGTTTCACATACAAAAATTGCATACGGTGACTTCTTGAAAAGACTCTAATTATCTTATCAGCTTTTGAAGATGCCAAGATATTGCTGTTAGCTCAAAAATTTTTTTTTTTTTTAGCTATAGAGACATTTCTCAATTAAGGCTGCTTGCTGGGATGCTAAGCAGAGTAATGTGCTTAAAGTGCTTCCAATGATATAGCAAGATTATGCCAATAGCTATTGAATTGCTAATGCCAATAGCTATTATGCCAATAGCCAATGGCTATAGAATTTGTAATATAAGGGCTTACTTTGATGACTACAATAGTGAGTATTGTTTGAACAAACACCTTTTTAAAAAAAAGAAAAGGTGTCTAAAAATTTTCTATTTAAATATATGATTTGCGGTGCAGCGCAATGCGGTGTAAGTTTTTGGTAACAACTTTGCGGTGCAGTGCAGTGCGGTGCTACAAATAAAAATACTTGCCGACTGCGGAGACAAAATTTTGTATCCGCGACATCACTAGTACTTACAGTAATACATCACTGCATACTTACTAATGTTTTTAAACTTCTTAAGCTTGATTTTTAATTTTTTTATTTTTAATTTTTAATTTTTATTTTTTGTCCATTTATTTGTGAAATGTGTCCATTTTTTAATGAAATACCCTGTATATAGGATAAAGCGATTTATGACGTCACAAATGCAACCATATGATAAAGTAAAAAACTGGTTATGTAACTTGTAAAATAGAATTTACTTTACATTAGTAGATTATACTAGAAGTTACGTCTCACTGCAGAATTGTTTGTTGCAATAGCTTAAAACTTTAATCAATCAATGCACTTTGAATAAAAAAAACAAAACGACTCTACAAAAAACATTTATAAAACAGTTGTAGATAAAATAAATTAAGTAAAGAAATGTGCACCAATTACGTAATCATTGCGTAACGATGGAAAAGATGACGACATATCAAAAGGTTAAAAACTACTGTAAAAAACTAAAAATCAACTGTAGCTTTATAAAGTTAAGATTAGAATTAAAAATGAAGTGTAACACGATATAAAGCGCTTTATTTTATTGTAACAATGAGGCAAAATTGAAAAATTGTTTCCACACTGATGCCAACTTGTTTACAAAAAGACAGGGTTCTTCTTGCTCTGGTTTTTTCTGCATAGTAATTAGGTTGGCTGAAGCCTGTTTATTAAAAGCTTAAAAAAAGCCTAAAATGTATTTTTTTCCGCAATGGAAACAAATATAAATCCATTGCCGTAAGACACTGTTACTCTGAAGGGAAACTATGCAAACATTCTGGTTTTGTTTGAAACATTAAATTACTGAGACAACCAGTGATTGATCTTCGCAAATTTAAAAATGATAACTTTCCTACTGGAACAACAAGGAAATCACAATCTAAAAATCCTTTGTTTTTTCATGCTACCCGAATAGAAGAGCTAAGAATAAAGTTAAGATTAGAATTAAAAATGAAGTGTAACACGATATAAAGCGCTTTATTTTATTGTAACAATGAGGCAAAATTGAAAAATTGTTTCCACACTGATGCCAACTTGTTTACAAAAAGACAGGGTTCTTCTTGCTCTGGTTTTTTCTGCATAGTAATTAGGTTGGCTGAAGCCTGTTTATTAAAAGCTTAAAAAAAGCCTAAAATGTATTTTTTTCCGCAATGGAAACAAATATAAATCCATTGCCGTAAGACACTGTTACTCTGAAGGGAAACTATGCAAACATTCTGGTTTTGTTTGAAACATTAAATTACTGAGACAACCAGTGATTGATCTTCGCAAATTTAAAAATGATAACTTTCCTACTGGAACAACAAGGAAGTCACAATCTAAAAATCCTTGTTTTTTCATGCTACCCGAATAGAAGAGCTAAGAAAGAGCATTGGGCAAGAAAAAAACGGCCACCAACAAATATAATAAAACAAGGAAAAAATATCATAAGCATTCCGCTGGTTGGTTAGAAAAACATCACTTTACCACCAACGCACATCAAACTAAAACTAAATATGAAGTTTGTCAGTGTAGTTGAATGTTCTAAACACTGTTTTGGGTTTTGGTTACATACGTATGCTCAATATTTTCTAGATTTAGCTCTGAAAAAAAGTAAAGATATTTGATGGGCTACAGATCAAAAAATTGCTGAAGAACCACCACGTCGTGACTAAAATGACCGGTCGAGCTTGGAAAGATCTAAGAGCTTGAAAAGATTGAGATCGAGGTTGGAAATCATTTGCTAATGTGACTCATAACTTGTTTGGTATTAACTTTTATTTTTATGAATTTTACATATTTTGCCATTGTTGTGATAAATAACCTTTTCGCAAAGTTTTAGGTTTGTAACAAATTTTTACCGGAAGTTACGTCATGTTCCCTTTGTGGAACAGTAAGGTTTACTGTACAAGTTTTTTCAGTTTTTACTGTATATTTCTATACTAACTTAGAACTACGTTTTTCCGTTAAAGGTTACAGAAACACTCAAGTTGTGGGAAAAGTATGCCTTATTTGTGCTTACGCATTAGCAACGAGTATGATAAGTTTTGAAACAAATCTTGCCACGCTCCTCATGCAGACGAATGTTGCATTTTGTAGACGTACTTCTTGTATTTTTTTGCACACTTTACGTCAACCTTGCGGTTACAGTTTAAAGGAAGTGTTTTAATCCATCGAAGCGTACATTTAGTGGTAGTTTAGCAGCAACACTACTTTCTATTTCACGGTGTTATTCAATTTTGATTAGGCACAGTGTCACTTGCCTCCTAAAATCGATGTGGATTATTTTCTTATCTCCAATCTGACGGTGAATCTTCCACGCAAGGACAACCGTAGTATTGAGAAGTGGCCAGTACCATTTTTTATCAAGTATTGTTGGGCGGTAAGCTTTCAACAATCAATCCATGAAATCGACGCTCCCCATCCCTTTATTATAAAAGTTTATAAGATGAGGCTGTGGTATTTCTTTTACACCTCCTTTTACCCGGCGTATAACCTTGTAAACTGGAACGTGACTTTCCCAGTTGCTTGCAATCGTCACAACTGAATTGTTATGCAACTTAGCAATATACATGTAAAGAGTCGCATCACAGCAATATTTCGAAAGTTATTTTCTTTCCATTTCGGAAATTCTTTCTTCCTAGTTGATGGTAGAGTCGTTTCTGATTGTTCATCACTCTCAAAATCTTCCTCCACTTCAATTCAGCAGCTGGTTCAAAAATTTCTTCCATACTGTCAGCAACATCTTCAACATCGCTCTCCTAGCTACCAGAGTCTCCTGCCTCAGGCGGCAATGCAACAATATTGACTACGTTTTTTTGCATTTTCTATAGTTTCGTTGACTTCTGCCAACGTTGATACATGGGTTGCCTTTCTTGCACCGGAAAAAGCTCTAGTATTCATGTTTTACCCAATTTTTTAAACTTTGTTGCTACTGTGTTTGAAACAAACTGTTGATAAACGTGTTTCTTTGCTCCCTGAGAGTTCGAAAATAAAGCAATACCGTTGCGTTATTTCTCGATAATCTGCTCTGTGATGTCAAAAAAATGGAACAATGAGCTTAATCCTAAAACAAATAAAATCTCAATCGACTGCATTGAAATCACAGCTGGATAGTTTTATATGAAAACTGCCACTTTCCTAGCGTAAGACAAAGGCCGATGTATTTTAAGACATTGCGATTGAAACTCAGAAAATTGTGTCCGGAAAACCGCCATTGTTCCACAAAGGGAACAAAAATTTTTCAGATAAATTTTACCCTACTCAATATCTATATTTTGGATTGCTTTTTACATGGGGTTGTGACCAAATGTGTCTAATAAATATAATAGCACGCTAGAAGTATTTTGAAAACGACAAAGATTTTTATAGCTTCTTAAGTATGCTTTACACCGATAACGCAATTTTCATAAAAATGGCGATCGCATAAATATTCGTATGCGCAAAGTATTTTTCATTAAGTTGGTCAATATGGCAAAACAACTCCTTAACAACACACAAACAACATTACACTATCTATAATTAATAGTAAGGGTGTTAAAACAGCTCTGAAAAATTTGTTCCCTTTGTGGAACAATGGTAAAAAAAAAGTTAAAAAAGTTGAAAATTAGCCCAAGATGGTAGAGAAGCTTTTTCTCAGCCTACAAAAACTAGAGAATAATATGAGCACTAAAATGCACTATTTGCACAGTCACCTGAATGAGTTTCTGGAGAATCTTGGCAACGTAAGTTTCGATTTATCCAACCGTACTTAAAATTTTAAGAGACAGTGTTAGTTTCTTCTGGATTGAATGCATTGTTTTGGATTAAACCAGCGGTTTTCAACCTTTTTTAGTCCGCCACACAATTTCTAACCCAAAGTAATGAGCTCTTTTTTTAAACAACACTTAATTTTTGTTGCAAAATTTTGGTGATCTCTAAAAAAAGGTACTTATTTAATTCTTTCTCTGAGTTTTCGTATTGGTGTTCTCCAAAAAGAGTTTTTACTTTAAATCAAAAATTGTGTTTTTCTAACGCTTCCGCGACCCCAAGAAAATAGCTCAACAATCTCTGCGGGGTTCACGGCCCCCAGGTTGAATACAACTGGCTTGAACTTTTAATTTCGATTTCGTGAGATAAAGACATAATAAAAAAAGCTTCTCACTGGGTTGCTTCAACTGCAATAAGTATAATGCTCTACTTTTATTGTTTCATTATATATTTCATTTATCTAGTACTTGTAAGCAGTGTTCAGTAATGTTAAAAAGGATAAATACATGAACATATTTTAAAAATAAATTATTATGCAAGTATCTGCTTTCCACAGCAAACATTATTTGTTATATGAGTGCTTAAGTGCAATGTAAATTTTTCAACTTCTAGCAAAACTTTCTATTTCCACAAAAAGCCTGCTTTATATTACAAAAATCATGATGTAATTGGAAAAAATTAACATTTGATTTGTATTTAACCCTTATACTCCCAGACGGGTCATTTTGACCCGAAGCCAAATTTAAATGTGTATTATTCGCGTTGTACTTGCTTTTATGCAGTGAGATTTCATAAGTCTTTCGAGTAACCTTCAGAAATACTTTCTTAAGATTTTGAATGAATTATGATTTAAACTTTTGCCGTAACTTGTAGTAGTCGCGTTACTTCCCAAATGGGTCAAATTGACCCAAGCCCAAGAGTGCATTATTTTACATGAATTATATTTTTTTTTGAGCTTCAGCTACAGTCTTAGACAGATGAAACCTGACATCTTTTATATAGAGACACTTATGCATTATAAATAAAACTTTGTTGCAGGCATTGAACCCGTGACTTTTGAACTCGAAGTCCAGTGTGCCAATTCGGCCAGCTCTATTTTCATTTTTTGCGTTTGTTTCTTGTGCAGAAAGCTGGATAGAATAATTGGTAAACTGTCTTAATTTTTTAGAAGACCTTTGCTTTTTTGAGTGGAAAAGCTAGTCAGTTTAGAAAGCAATCCAGTTGGATTTGCAATGAAACCTCAAGCAATTGAAAAGCTTTTTTGTGGCGATTTTTTCACTTGTAAAGTTTTTGTCTCTAGAAGGTTGAAAGAAATATGTATTTTGTCAACAGGATTTTACTTCAAGGTGTTGAGTTCTTGCGTGCAGGGCATACCTGACTGTTGTATAAAGTTAGTCACAACAATGTTGTCAGTAAAATGCTTGGCTAAAATAATCTTTTTTAGGTTGAAAAGGAAACATTGTGTAAATTTTTTCAGCTAATTCTGTAAACAGTTGTTTTTTTTCTTGCTATTATTTTGCTTGGGTAAAGTCAAGATGAGCAATTATCGTACTGCAGATGAAGTTGCTAGTCTTCTTTTTGATGACAATTAGGAGGATTCAAGCACGAGCGACAGATTGGATGATGACGACGATTGCAGCGATTATGTTCCTTCAGACGACGATAACGAAGAAGACATTATTCTTTCTGATCCAGAGTATGATTCCGAGGATAATAATGATAATGCAGAAGCTAGTGACGCATCTGGCAGATACATTACAAACACCAGTACTGCACTTTTTACATCAAAGAGTGGTGTAGAGAGTTGGGCAGCAGAACCATTACTTCCACTTACTTCTAAAACGAGCCAAAGAAATATAATAAGAGAAAAGTCTGGACCTACTAGATATGCCATAAGAATGAGTGGCTCACTTGGAGATTGTTTTCTTTGTTTTTCAGAGATAATCTTCTGGAAGAAATATGTAAATGGACTAATAAAAAGGTCTACGTGTATTTTCAAATATAACTGGGAAGATGCTACAGTTGCAGAACTAAAAAAAGTGATTGGAACCTTATTGCTAGTTGGTGTATACAAGTCAAGCAACGAAGATCTTTCTCAGCTGTGGCATATGGAACATGGGAGACCAATTTTTCGTAAAATTATTTCGCTTAATCGCTTTCAAAATATATTACGTGTTCTTCGATTTGATGACGCTGCAGCTCGACGATCTGCCAGATCGCCAGATAAATTTTCACCAAGTAGAAATGTATTTGAAATTTGGAATAAATCTCTGTTGGATGCATATGTTCCTGAAACCAATCTAACGATAGACGAGCAACTTGTGACATTTCGGGGTCGTTGCCCATTCTGCCAGTACATGCCAACAAAACCAGGAAAATACGGCATCAAGATCTGGGCAATATGCAATTCAACCACACATTACGTACTGAAAATGGATGTGTACAAAGGAAGAGAAATAGGTGAGCCAAGGGAAACAAATCTAGGTTCAAAAGTAGTGCTAAAACTCTCAGAGCCTTTTCAAAAAAGTGGAAGAAATATTACCAGCGATAACTTCTTTACAAATTTGGAATTGGAAAGAAAGCTTCTGATGCAAAATCTCACCATCGTGGAAACAATTCGAAAGAACAGAAAAGAGCTTCCTGCAGAATTTGTGTCCACGAAGGACCGAAAAGAATTTACTACTCTCTATGGTTTTCAAAAAGAGGCAATGATTGCTTCTTATTGTTCCAAAAAAGGAAAGGTGGTTACTCTTCTAAGTACCATGCATTTAGTCAAGGGCACTGAATCGCCTGGTCCGGAGAAATAACCAGAAGTCATTACTTACTACAACGCAACAAAAGACGGTGTAGATACCATGGACCAAATAGTGAGATGGTTTACTACCAAAAGAAAAACTCGAAGATGGCCCATGGTAATCTTTTATAATATGCTGGATATCAGCGCTCTAAACGCATTTATTGTATGGATGTCCCTCAACAAAGAAAACTATACTGCAAAATGTGGCAACAGATTGCGGAGGAGTCTATTAATTAGTTTGGCAAAGGAATTGGCTGGACTGCAGGACGAAAATTCAATTCAAATACCAGCTTCATCACCAGCAAATACAAGAAAGCGAAAGCGCTGCTCCATGTGTCCTCCAAAAGCCGATCGCAAAACAAAAACCTTTTGTGAAACATGCAATAGCTATGTTTGCAATGATCATTCTGTCGTTATTTGCAGAAAGTGTAACGACTAATAATCATATACTCTTTCGCATTTGTTTGCACTGTATTATTGTGAAACATACTTTCGTTTATCACAACTTCTCTGCTGGAATAAACACCTATATGAATTATGTACAACGTACTTACCTGCCTAAATGTTAAATTTTTCGTAATCATGATTATAAAAATAAAGCATTTGTTTTTTATTACAACATTCATTGACTGGATATATCTGTCCCTTTTTATAACACCAAAAGTGTCCTCTTCTAACAACATCCTCTAGCGTAATACACAGAAAACAATATGCGGGTCAAAATGACCCGTATGGGAAGTAACGCGACTCAAAAAGTCTGGGAGTATAAGGGTTAACGTCACCAATTTTGCGAAATCCGTTGAAAACCACGCAAAGAAAAGGGTGTTGACCAGAGTAACTTTTAATAATTTGGAAACCAAATGCAATTTATGGCAGCCATATAAGCGTAATATATCAACTAGCTTAGAAATTTTATACCGGAAGAAAAACAAAAAAAAGCAACAACTATAATTAAATTTTTGTATTACAGAGGCGTACACAGAAACTAATGAAAAGTGGCTTATGCTAGCAAAAATCAAGCAAACATTTAAAAAAAACTCTTTTTTCGTTTACAGAACAAATTATAAAATCTTAGTTCTTCAATGGACTTTTAAATTTTTTGTTTACATAACAAAATTTTCTCAGCTAGTACAGCATTACACAAAAGCAAGTTTAAACACCAAGGTTAGTCGTATGTAAGCGTCACAAAATTTTAACTTTATTTTGCTTCTCATAGATTTGCTTAGTTGGATTTTCGCTTGTAATAATTTTTATCGTTTTGTTTTTTCTAAGTTTTCTAATTTTTTCTGCTTTTTCTTTGCTTAATAATTTTTAGAATGGAAGACTATATTATATTCGACTCTAGTTTACAATCTAACATCAGCTCTATGAATTATTAGGAAATACACTCGAGAGCGAAGCAGATGTGCAAGGTGAAAGATTCATTTATTCATTCATTTCATTTTATTCTCAATCATTAGTAAACAGATAAACACTTAAAGTTATAAATATTGGAAAGATCAAGAAAAGGAAGAAGCAGCACAACGTCAGACGTTAAAACATGCATAAGATAATCAGGAAGTTAAAGTAAAAAACAGTAGAAAGCATGGCCTCAACACCTTGATCACCTAAAAACATAAGAAATGAGAAAGAAAAAAAAATATAAAATATAAAATGAATGAAGATAAAAAAATAAAAATAAAGATAAATATTCCTGATTACATTTCACTAATTAACGAGAATTATACAAAAATCAAGACACTTGCTAAGACCAATTGAAAGAATTTTTCTGAAAGAATAATGCAAATGTAACAACTTACATACATTGCACATCGGTAATTTAAAAAAAGGAAATCTGCGCATGAAAAATATACACGTCATGTGCTTGCGTAAGAATTAAAGCTTTATGCAATTCTTCAGTTAATGGGAAGACAAAGATAGAGATGTTGAAGGACAGGATATTGTTGCGTAACTAAATAATTGAAAGTCGTATCATAAAAGGCATTTTAGATAGGATTATACATATGTTAAGTGCCAGATAGTTCAATAATATTACAAAGAAATGTAAAAAAAAAGTTTTAAAAGAGAAACAGTTTAATAAAAGGTAAGTTTTAAATAATACAAAACAAGCAAATTTTTTGTGTAATTTATTGTAAGTATCAACATACCAATTATTTATAATCTTAATCGGTCAAACACTTAGCTTTTTGATTCCTCATTGTCAGTTTAATTTAGAAACTGGATTCCTACAAACAATAGTGTCTTTGAAATCGTTTTTTTTTTGTTGTCAGTTGAAACTGACGTTAGGAGGATATGTGCTAAAAAAAGGTTTTTGTTACTTTTTGCGACTTCTAAAATATAAGCGTTTGTGAAATTTGTGCAATTTTTTGCAATTTGAAACTTCCTTCAGCTTCTCATATAAAAAGGTGTTAGTTTATGAATATTTTAAGCAATCGAATACAGCTAAAATTAACAAACAATAGAGAAACCTTTAAGAGCTTGTAAAACGACGTTTACAGTTTAAATTAGTGTCAAGGTGAACTTTTGAGAACTTTTAAACAACTAAAACTTTATAAGAACAATTATTTTTATAAATTGTAAAAAAAAATCTCAAAAAAGGTTTAGCTTATAAGGATTTGCTAACAGTGCATAACATTAAAAATCTTTAAGATTCAAATTTAAAGTGTTCAAAATAATTTTGATTTGTATTAGTTCTTCAAGATGATCTTTAATGTTATTTTTGATGCAAACTGTGGTAACCTGGAGGTGTATATATACCAGTGGTAGGTGTGTAATAGTGGTTTAAGGTAATTATTTTAAATTATTAAGCTATTAACTACTGCTAATTTTAATAACTTCTTGCCTGAGCCATAGAAAAGTTGGAAGAATTAGAAAGAAAATTGGATAAAATATCAAAAAAACAAGCTGAGTATGAATCCACGTTTAATGCTCAAGAGCTAGATACTGCCAAAAAAAATATTTCTATTTCAGAAACAACAACAAAATCTGAACAGCAAAACTTCCTTCAACAGATGTCCAAGGATATTCAATTATTGCAAAAAGAGTTGGAAAGTTTAAAGAAGTGGCAAGAAGTTCAAGATTTAAAACTGGATGAGCTGGAGCAATACAGTCGATCAAATTGTTTAATACTACATGGGAACCCAATCGATAATAAGATAAGTAATTCAGAGGTTGAGAAGTATATAATTAGTACTATTAATTCTAGATTAGAGCTGCCTTCTAAAATATGTGCAGCTGATATTGATATTTGCCACCCTCTGCCCTCAAAAAAAACAACTAAACCTATCATTATAAAATTTGTTCGCAGATCAATTAGAAATATGATCTTTGCCAATAAGAAAAATTTCAAAGTGACCGAAGGACCAAAACTCTCAATGACTGAGTCTTTGACCAAAAGAAGACTGAAAATAGTAGAAGAAGCCCGAAAATACTTCGACTTTGAAAATGTCTGGACTCAAAAAGGTAATGTATACTGTTCTTTTAAAGGCAAAAAACATGCTATTCATCACCTTTCAGACATTCATAGAATTAGAACTTCTTAAACAGATGTGTTTATATAACTGCTTAACTTTTTTAAAATAGCCCAAAATTAGTTATGCCAAAATTTACCTTATACCACACAATGAAAAAAAAATCTTAGTTTACTTTATTTAAACAATAAAAAAAAAAGTTTTTTTTATTTTTTTTATTTTCTGTTTTTTCTTTTCTCTTATCTTAATAGTTTTATTTTTTGTGCATTTTATTGTCTCTTTTGTTTGATTCCTTTATTTTTTTCTCTTAGTTTAGATTGACTTTTGTTTTAACTATTTTATTTTGTAGTTGCTCATAAGTTGTTAGTGTGTATCTTAACAGATGGAAAATTCATCATCTAAAAGCAAACTTACATGCTATTATTGCAATAAAACAATTCGTAAAGATTTTATTCCTATTAATTGCATTAAATGCCATAAATCATTTCATAAAAAATGTGCTAAATCAATCAGCAATAGGGAAAACTACTTAACATGCATTACATGTCAAAACTTAAACTCTGGTAACTCAAAAAAAAGAATGTATCACTCACCACATTCACTCCCACATGCTGAACATCTGAACACAATTTTTCAAGATACCATAAACACTGATGATAACAACAGTTTAAACTATCCCAGTTTTTACAATTTCCAGGAAAAATATATTGATATCAGCTCAGTTGAATCACTAACATATAATGGTAATGAATTTTTAATAGTATGTGTGAACATGAGATCTATTGTCAATTTACTAAACTTCAGCAAACTTGAAGCATTTATTCATAATTTAGAACCAAAACCAGACATAATAGCAGTCACAGAAACATGGATTCAATCAAATGCCCCTGGCCCATACTATAATCTAAGTGGTTACTTGTTTGTTTCTAATAGCAGAAAGTCTCACAGAGGAGGAGGAGTTGGTGTATATATAAAAAATATATATAGTTTTACTGTAGTTGAAGAACTAACAATTATGAATGAAAAAATTTTTGAATCCATATTCATAAAAATTGACATACAAAATATTGACGTATTGTGTGGAAACATTTATAGATCACCATCTAATAATATTCATTCAAATGAAGTATTTATAAACACTCTCCATAACTGCCTAGATATTATTGGGCCAAATAAAAAGTGTTTTATTGTAGGAGACTTAAATTATAACCTGGCAAATCATGATAATTCTCATGTTTCAAATTTTACTGAATTAATGCTAGAAAAATCATATTTTTCGGTTATTAATCTACCTTCACGTATATCTGATTCTAATGCATCAGTTTTAGACCATATATGGACAAATCTATATAGCAATCAAATTAAATCAGGAATTATTTTACATTCCGTTTCTGATCACCTACCTACTTTTGCTTGTGTAAATATGAATAAATCATTACCTTGCCCAGAAACAAAAAGATTATTCACTCAGCAAAACATCAAAAAATTTAACCAATCACTGAATAAAATTGACATTACTCCTATACTAAATGAACATAATCTTGACTACGCCTTTGAATTACTAATGGATACATACAGCAGAGCTTTTGATGCCAATTTTCCCTTAGTTTCTTGCACGAAAAATAAAACTAACCATCAACCATGGTTTGATACAGACTTATATGAGCTATTCAAAGAAAAAAATAAAGCTTTTAAAAAATACCTTAAGAAAAAAACATTTTACTACAAGATTAAGTTTAATAAAATTAGGAATAAATACAACCGAGAACTGCTAAAAAAGAAGGAAAATTTTTATATTAAAACATTTGAAAAACACAAACATAACATAAAAGAAACCTGGAAAATTATTAATAATCTTTTAGGCAATATTAAAACACCATTGTGCTCCTCTTTATTAATAAATGGTCAGAGTGTTCAGAATCTTTCTAAAATAACCAATCATTTCAATGAATACTTTGTAGGTGTGGCAAAAGAGCTGGTATCCAATTTACCACAAAACTTATCAAATATCCAAACAAGTCTGCCCCCATCAACGACCCAATCGATTTATCTTTCCCCAGCAAGTCCTTTTGAAATAAAAAAACTACTGGCCAATTTTAAACCCAAAAATAGTAGTGGTATGGATGAAATTCCAATAACAGTCTTGAAAACCACTCCTGACAATATATTATATGCTCTTACTCATGTATTTAATCTTTCAATGTTAAATGGAAAGTTTATCACAAGTTTCAAAACAGCAAAAGTCATACCAATTTTTAAAAAAGGAAACCGGACAATTGTAAGCAACTATCGACCAATAAGTCTATTACCAACTATGTCCAAAGTCCTGGAAAAGATAATGTATAACCGAGTAATTTCATTTCTTAACAAACTAGATTTTTTCTACAAACACCAATATGGGTTCAGGAAAAAATACTCCACATGTCATGCTACCTCTGTTTTAGCAGAAAGTATAACAGATGCTTTTGAAAAGAAAGAACACGTACTAGGGATTTTCCTAGACTTATCAAAGGCTTTTGACACAATTGACCACACTATACTTTTAGATAAACTTTGGCATTATGGTATAAGAGGCCTGGCTCATCAGTGGTTTGATAGCTATTTAAGTAAAAGAAAACAATTAATATATATTAATAAAGTCCACTCAAATATCCAAACAGTTGAATATGGTGTTCCCCAAGGGTCTATTCTCGGACCCCTCTTGTTCCTAATTTATGTAAATGATTTCCCCAACTGTATAACATCAGGTGAAAGTATTATGTATGCTGATGATACTAATATATTTTTAAAACATAAATCCTATGAAAAGCTATATCTTGAAGCTAACCAACAGCTATCAAATATTGCAAAGTGGTTAAACTGCAATAAGTTAACTCCCAATATCAAAAAAACCTTTTATATAGTTTTTCGAAGGCCAAACACAATACCCCCTCCAAATTCACTTACACTCTCATTTAAAAATAATTGCATCACTCGTAAATCTGAGGCAAATTTTCTAGGTGTTATCTTTAATGAATTTTTAAGCTGGAAACCCCACATGGACCAGGTACTACAAAAAACAACCATGAACTTGGGTGTAGTTAAAAAAATTTCACCCCACCTAAACAAAAAATCATTGGATATGCTCTACCATTCTATGATTGTTAGTCACATACGGTACTGTATAACAACTTGGTGTAATGGCAATAAAACAACATTGTTAAAAATTCAACGAATTGCCAATAAGTTTATAAGAATGATACATGGAATACATTATAAAGGCAGTGTAAAAAACGCAATGTATATAAATGGTCTAATGACAGTAGAACAAATACAACAACTGGAGACGGCCTGTTTCATGTTTAAATATTCAAAAAATCTGCTTCCTAATAGCTTTGCCAACTTCTTTTCAAACAATCTTGTTGACCCTAACAACAAAATAAAGACAAGAAGCAACTCCGCTTATTTTCCATCGTTTTGTAGACTAACTGTTACACAACAATGCCTTAAATACAGAGGACCAGTTGTCTGGAACAAAATTCCATTAAAAATTAAAGAATTAAAAACTTACAAAAAATTTCGAAAAGAGCTGAAACGTCATATCTTACACTCTTAGTACGTGGCCTCCATAGATCTACTATACTTTTTGTTGTTGCTTTTATGTCATATAAATTAGTGTTCTGTGGTTTCTGCTGGTTTTCTTTGTTGTTGCAGATTTGAAAGTACATCCAAATCTAATTCTAAAACCAAGCATAAGAAGAGTGGCAAGGACCTCGAAATCAATTAAACTATGCTTTAATTTTTTGATTCTATTTAATCAGAGTTTTGACAAGTGATAATTTTCTTATGTATTGATACATCCTACCAACTTAGAGTTATACCCAGGTCACCAGTTACTGAAATGGTCTTTGACCCACGGCAGGATTTCTTTTGGTGGGTTTCTTTGCCTGCCCGACCCTTCGGAGTCACCAGTGCTTGCACTCCCACCCTTGATTAAGCAATGCACTCTTGACTTGTGACCTGTAGAAATGTATTGTTGCTTTTTATACTTTTTTTCTTTTTTCTTTGTAAATGTACTTTTAAATTTTGAATGTTAAGATGCAGGTACGGTGACCATGCACAATTTTTTGTGCATGTTATAACGTATATCGTTTAGTTGCCGTTTCCCTATTTGCAACCTTTGCTCTATTTTGTCTTCAATTATTATCAATTGTTTCTTTTGGGTGCGAATAAAAACAAACTACTACTACTACTACTACAGTGTTTTTCAACCGCTATTGTTCCGAGACCATGCAGGTGTTCCGCAGAAAATTGTCAAGTTTCATATAGGTATATGGCTAATTTTTTTTCAAGAATAATTTTTATTCTAATGATATTAAGAAAATACATGAATTAATTTTATTATACATAGTCATAATATAGGCCTTCGGCTATGGTACAATAGGTAATTGTTACTTCATTAATAATTTGTATTTGTCAAAAATGTCATTAATATTAAAATCTTCAAATAATTTCTTCATAAATTGCTACCTATTCCAATTGAAGTTAATGTTAGGGACAGTGGTATATAAGTGTACCGTGATTGTGATTGTACTACTTTTGTGAAGGCATTTTAATTATAGTTTTTAATTATATATGACATCATTATAAAACCTTATAAATATATATGTTATTATAAATATATATTTCATTCTATTTTACAATCCAAGTCTTGAATATTCATTTAATAAATTTTATATAAGGACCTATGTTCCTGACGCACGTGGAGTCTGCGACAGCCACAGAAACTAAACTGTTTGGGAATAGCTGTACTGTGAAAAGAAACAGCCAAATAGTCCAGTCTAACTATTTAATTTAATTTCCAATATAATTCACTTCAATTTCTTTAATTATTTCTATTACTTTTACAATTCAACTTATTCAAATAGATAAACCAACAGTTCCAATATTTCTCTTTAGTTGAAAACTGAACTATAAATTTCTAAGTTGCTTATTCGAAGGAAACGCATTGAAAAGATTGCTACAATAAAGAATGCTATGAACTTAGAATTAAACGTAACCAGCTTGTAACATCTGTTACGTCACAAGCACCAAATGACTCAATGTTTTACGAGCTATTAGGCAACGGAAAATGAAGTTTACAAAGTTAATCGTTCGGACCATAGGCGGCCCCCATTATGTGTGTCGGCATCAGCGCATACATAATGTAAAACAACTAAACAAGGGGGAGAACGATGTATCAAATTTACAAACAAGGTAAGTAACACAAAGAATTCACAACAGTTAAGTTCTAGGCATATACGTATACGATAAATGAAAAGGCAATTAAACAAGATGCAACAAAACTGTCAAAGCGTGTATGTACAATACTGTATAAGTGATTTCGTAAACGAACACAATAATGTCACATAGCATTACTCCAATTCCAAAGGCGCAATTTTCGAAATGTCACGATCAATATACGTAACAACGGGTTTACCATTACAATCACAAGACGATACTGCAATCTTAGCTCGACGTACCAAGGCTTTGCCCCTTCGCATTTGTGGGAGGACCTCTGAGATACGTCCAAGCCTATAATTTCTCCTTTTGTTGAAGTCACCCGGACCCCCGACTACCA
The DNA here is from genome assembly GCA_963680785.1 of Diplosoma virens. NCBI lineage: Eukaryota > Metazoa > Chordata > Ascidiacea > Aplousobranchia > Didemnidae > Diplosoma > Diplosoma virens. The sequence goes on along the minus strand of OY796893.1, from coordinate 37,530,247 downwards.
CCATCTGCCCAACGTGGAGATTGTCAGCAACCGTTAACCATTTCTTACGTTTTTGGAGAAGGGGAAGGTAAAATCTTATCCAACGCTCCCAGAACTGTTGTGCAAGTGATATGTTGTATCTATAATCGCGTCGGAGATGATCCTTATTGTGTGGTTGTCCAAGCGGTGTGTGTGGATCATTTAAAGGTGTTAAGAGAGAAGACGGTGATATTGCAGTGTAATCACGCGGATCGTCAGAAAGAGGTGTCAGTGGACGATCATTAACTATGCGCGTAGCATTGCAGATGTATGTTTGCAGTTCAACCAAGGTAGGTGTTCTAGGAAACTTAGTGACTTGTATGAGTGTGCGTTTGAACACCTTTATAAGGGACTCCCAAGCGCCACCTTGAGAGGGACTATATGGTGGAATGAATTCCCACGAAATTTTCTTTTTCCTAAAAAACGACTGAAGTTTGTCTGCCTCAAGAAGTTCGGGCAGCACGTGGGCGGCGGCTTTGAAAGTAGTTCCATTATCCGAGTACATACTAGATACAGAACCTCGCAGGTCTACAAATCTAGAAAAGGCCATTATGAAATTGCTCAAGTCAAGAGAAGTGACTAGTTCAACGTGAATCGCACGGGTTGATAAGCATGTGAAAAGTAGCCCCCATGCTTTCCTTTCACTTCGGCCTTCTTTGTATGGCAATGGGCCGAAGTAATCACAGCCAGTATTAAAAAAGGGCTTATTGTGAGCAGCCAACCTAGAAGCAGGGAGGTCCGCCATAAGTTGACGAACGGGCCTCGCCTTTTGCAAGTTGCAAGCGTTGCACTGATTTAAATAATGCCTGACGCTAGACAATCCTTTTATAATCCAATATTTTTGGCGAGTCAGCATCAGAGTGTATTGAATCCCTGCATGTGCAATTTCTTGGTGACAATTCAGTATCACTAACCTAGTAAGTGGGTGTCGTGATGGGAGAATGACAGGATGTTTTGCGTCTGTGGGAAGATCAGCTTCTCCCAATCTTCCTTCGATTCGAAGTGTTCCATCTGGAAAGGCAGCGGGGCGAAGACAACGGATTGAGCGTAAATCTTTAAGGTGTCTGCGTTCAGAATTTGATAACGTTTTAGCGTTTAGCCGTTTGATTGCATCTTCCAAAGAGTCAGGAGATTCTGCTTGCAAGCTGTCGAAAACTGTGCAGAAACATTCTCGCTGCACATATAGCACTGTAGAGTGTAATGCTTTTTCAAGATATATAGCGTTTAAGCGTGGCTTATGAAACTCTAGTTTCTTTGCTTTTGCAATCACAAATTCTACAAAGGCAGCAAGGTATCCCAACCTCTTTTTCAGAGTGTACAAGTTTGGTGAAGTCTGTATGACACGAGTGAGTGTTGCCTTTGGTTCTTTGCAAAAAGTTGTTCTCAATTCAATTCGAGCATCACGTACAGTTAAAGGAATACTGTTTACGTTGAATTTATCAGGTGGCAAATGAAGAAATTGTGGACCTTCGATCCAAAGTTTTGTGCGGGTTTCAAAGTGTTTGTTAGCTAGAGGTCTCGTGGCCACATCTGCTGGATTACTTTCGGTTTCTCAATAACGCCAATCATTTGAGGAAGAGACTCGGCGTATTAATTCCAGACGACGTGAAATAAACTTTGGTAATCTCAGATTAGGGTTAGTGACCCATTGAAGAACTACTTTAGAATCACACCAAAAATGTCGAGAGTAGTGCGGTAATCCTAAAGCTTTAGCAGCGCTTGCCATGAGTTCTGCACTCATCACAGCAGCTACCAGCTCTTTTCTTGCTATAGGCCAGTTTTGTTGATGTATCAAAATTACACGGCTTTTTCCATAAACAAACGCCGCATGGGCATGATTATCAATGATTCTACGAAGGTAGATTACGCTACCGTACGCTTCCATGGATGCATCCGAAAACGCATGCAGCTCATAAAGAGTTTCAACGGTAACTTTAACCTGTGGAGCATTTGCAAAGTACCATCTGGGAATAGAGATTTCTTTTAATTTAAGAAGTGTTTGACTCCAATCTTTCCACGCTCTCTCATGCTTTGCAGGGACGAGTTCATCCCAGCTCAACTGATCCACAGCGAGTTGTTGCAGAATGAGGCGTCCTTTCAAGAGAAAAGGAGCAGTATATCCCAGTGGGTCATATTGTTGGCTGATTTGACTTAACATAACTCGTCGAGTATATTTGTCGAGCAGATGAAAGCCAAACTCGACTTTCAGAGTATCTTGTTCACCATTCCAAATGCAACCTACTGCTTTGAATTGTGGAAGTGGGTCCTCATCTTTTTTCAGGTCGATCGTTCTGACGGATGATGCCAGTTTATTTTTATCTACATTAGCAAGGACGGACTTGGCCGCTTGGTTTGCTGTCCATTTCACAAGTTGAAAACCGCGGCTGGCCAGAAGATTGATAGACTCAGTGGCTATGGTTTCGGCTTCTTCTAGGGTGTCTGTGCTAACTAGAAGATCATCCATGTACATGCAATGTTGAATCGCGTGTAGACTGGGGTTACTGGCATTGGTAGGATTTTCCTTGGCTATCTCTCTTATACTACGGCAAGCGATGTATGGAGAACTGACCACACCCCAGACGTGTCTAGTAAATTTATATGGTTTAAGCTTTCCATTTAAAATGTCATCATTGTCGTACCACAAGATTCTAAATAAATTCTGTTGGTGTTCAGGTAAAAGAATTTGAAAGAAACACTTGGTAATATCTGCCATTATTGCATATTTTCCTATGCGAAATCTTGCTAAAACATGGGCCAGAATGTTAAGCATGTCAGGACCAGAATAAATAAAATCATTGATGGACCATCCCGACCACTTAGCAGAGCCGTCATAGACAACTCTGGGTTTTGCTTGATTTGTAATAAAGTATGGGAGATAGTTTGTTTGCTGATCCGTGTTTTCTTCAGCGAGCATAATGAATTTGTTCTCTTTAAGTCCTTGAATGGCATTAACAAGAGATAATTGTAGGTCAGGTTGTCGTAACATGTGCTTGCGCAGTCCATTAGCACGTCTTCTAGCTAATTCGTAATTACTTGGCAGTTTATGGATGTCTTCCTTTAGAGGAACAGGTATCTGATATCGACTATCAATGACTCTAATGTTATCTTCGACTAGTTGTTGAGCTTTTTTGTCGTTTACCGAGGGCTGTATGACCTCGTCCTCTTTTGTGAATTCACGAACAAGTTGTTCTAATTCTTTAATTCTGATATTGTCACTTACAGAAATTTTGTGAGTTTGGCAATTCATTCCTTTCTGGAATTTTCCTCCAGATGCTATCCACCCGAGTGGGGTTTCAATAGCATGAGGTTCGCCTTCATTACCAGTTCGCTCTTGTAAAACCCTCATTAAGGCAGAGTTGTCAAGACCTATCAGAACATCAACACCCGAACGCTCAGGAATCATGTATGGAACGACATCATCAAATTGTGGGTACTCCGACAAATCCTGACAGTGAGGCAGAGTGTAGCCCTCATCAGACCATGGTGAGACTACCAATGCCTGCAGCCCAAGAAAGTGTTTGTTATTGTGTAGTGATTTGAGGTTGAACACTACATTCTCCAGCTCGCTTGTTTCACTGGATGAAATTGTATGTAGGGTAATTTGTGATTTTCCTACAGGCACAAGATCGAGTTCTTCCAATAGTGTTTTAGATATTAGTGTCACTTGTGACCCAGGATCATGCTGCGCATAAACCAAGGTATTTTTTCCTGTGCATGGGTTGCTTATTTGTACAGCAGATATACGTGTCAAAATACCTGTTTGTTGTGCCTCTATCTTCCTCACTACTGAGGTACTAGCCTTTTGATTATAAGATGGGAGTGAGGCGGCCCCAACAGCCACCCTTTCAGTAGAGCTGACATTTTCGCTGGGATATGTGGGAAAGGACGTATTATATATTTCGTGTAGTGAAGTAGTATGCTTAGGCACTGCCATGCGTTGTTTGCAGTGCTTACATTTGCAAGGAAACTTACAATCTTCTACAGAGTGAGACTGCAAGCAATTAAGGCAACGATGAGCCTGAATAATAGCGTTTCGTTTTTCTTCTGGGGTCAAACGTTGATAGTTATCGCAATTGTATAAGAAGTGCCGTTTCTCTGATGTTTCAGTGGAGCACATGAAACACCTAGGAGATTGTTGCCATTTAGATGCTTCACTTGGTGCACTTGCTGCAGGTGCTGATCTTGTTATTATAGACGTTGTTGTCGCCGAATTTCCCGTTTTTGTTTGGACATTTGTGTGATGTACTTTAGCCCGTTGCGTAGATCGATTCTTCTCTCCTCTGTCAGAAGAGCACAAAAATCGCTCTGCAAAAGTTGTTTTAACAACCTGTAGCTCTCTGTTAAGGAATTGTTTGAAAGAGTCGAATGATGGTTGCTCCGTGCTGCCAAAGTTATCATGTAAGAAATATGTGTACTGCTTCTTAAAGTTGTAAGGGAGTCGTTCACCCACATCGACAATAAAGTTACTGTCAAGACTGTGCATTTGTTGGTGGGCCCTGGCATACAGTTCGCAGTCGTTAAGGTCAGAGATTAGTTTCTCTAAGGTTCCTGCATCCATACGGGGTAATTTTGCTCCTGAACGAATTTGCCTTACAAGTGGTTCCGCAAGAAAACTGCAGCATCCATAGCGAAGTCTGAGTCCTTCCAGGGCTCGCGTGATTTGTGTGTCTATATCCCAACCTGGTACAGGTGGCACCAGAGCCGAAATGGCTTCTCGCGCGCCTTCCTGACAGGAAGCACGGAGAAGATCCATTTTACGGTGTGAAATGGGACATCGCTTAATCAGTTCTCTTATCTGATTTTGGAAAAAGATGAAGGGAAGGTTGCGACCAGAGTATCTGATTTCGCGAGCCTCCTCTAATAGAATATGGTATTCTTGCAGGGCAATATGTGAAGAATTACTACTGTGAGGGCTTCCTTGGAATTCTTGATTTTTAAGTGTTGAAACCCTATTCTATGAATAAGGGTCGTGCTGTGTAGAGTACCCTCTGTAGTTTCGCAGTGGAGTAGACTTTGTGTTAGCAATACTTTCCACTAGTGGTTTGTATAATTGAGCATGTGGTTGAGCATTAGCAAATTCTTCTGTGTGTTCAGGTGTAACGTCACAAAGCCTTTTCCTAGGTTGCGTATGGGGAAGTGGCCTGCAAACCGTTTGTTGATTTCGTGAACGAGCACTTACAACGGAGTTTGGATTTGATAGGTGCAACATTTGCTCCTCGGCGTCTAGTTCAGCCTGTCTGAGCTCGAATTCAATTTCCCGTTGTTTTTGCTGGAATTCAGCTTTTTGTCTTTTAAGCCGCAGCGAGATTTGTTTTCTGGCTAGTTGCGATGATGTGCAACTTCTTGAGCTGCCACTCCCAACATTGCTAACAGAGTCGGAGGGTTCGATGTTTGGCATGTTTGTGTTAGTGTTCGAGAGCATTTGATTTTGTGATGAATGTGTTTCAATGTCTAGCGGAGTGAGCCCACTATTGTTTTGAACGCTAGCATGCCATTTCCGATAAACATCTATGATATTCAGTCTCAGTGCTCCCAAACGATTGTATATCCCCTGACTTTCGCTTTTACCTTCCCCAGACGCCTGCCCCTGACACGCAAGTATCTCGGCATCGAGCGCATGGTACTTATCATTAATAAGGGCAACATTTTCGTAACCCGTACTTTCATTAAGTGTCGCAATAAAAGATTCGCCAGCGGACATTAATTCCCGTACTTTAGCACGGTGATTTCGCATTTCCTTTTGACTATCATCGGTAACGTCCCGAGACATAAGCGACTGCTTTGGGCTAGACCCTTCAGCCATATTAATTTGTAAGTAAGGAATGAAAATTACTTTACACGACGGTAAATAAATTATAACTTGAAAAGGTGAAATAAATATAAATATATCACGCAGTTTGCCAGTTAATACAACGCAAAATTTGTTATATAGTTAATCAAGTAGGTTAATAATATAATTAATAACAATTATCCTACTGTTCGTTATGCTTGCTTTTTGATTGTAGTTGCTTGATTGACAGCTGCTGGTAAGATGGCTTCTTTCTTCCAGCTAGCGAGTGTGAATTTGAGAAAAGCGGATTGAATCTTCACTCTTCAGAACTTGCTATTGCTTTGCGTTTTTAACTGGAGTTTTCAGAAATTTTATCTTGATATAATTTTATCTCACTTAGAAATTTATCTTTTTCTATGTTCCTGACGCACGTGGAGTCTGCGACAGCCACAGAAACTAAACTGTTTGGGAATAGCTGTACTGTGAAAAGAAACAGCCAAATAGTCCAGTCTAACTATTTAATTTAATTTCCAATATAATTCACTTCAATTTCTTTAATTATTTCTATTACTTTTACAATTCAACTTATTCAAATAGATAAACCAACAGTTCCAATATTTCTCTTTAGTTAAAAACTGAACTATAAATTTCTAAGTTGCTTATTCGAAGGAAACGCATTGAAAAGATTGCTACAATAAAGAATGCTATGAACTTAGAATTAAACGTAACCAGCTTGTAACATCTGTTACGTCACAAGCACCAAATGACTCAATGTTTTACGAGCTATTAGGCAACGGAAAATGAAGTTTACAAAGTTAATCGTTCGGACCAACCTATAAACTTCAACGTAATCCTAAGTCTAAAATATTTTGGTTAAAATTTTAGGCAGAACTGCGTTAAGACAAGTAGAACTGCGTTAAGACAAGTAGTACTGTAGTAAAAGTAATGGATAAGTTTTTGAATAAAAGTCGAGAAGCCGAACTTGAACCTAACCAAAATAATACTTTCCCAGAAGAAATTCCTAGAACAAGCAGTGGTCAAAAAAAGCAAAAACAGTGATGTGGAGAAAATACAACAAAAGTTATCTTTCGTTCAGATTTATTTTTACTGCGGATGCCACAAAACCTACTCCGTTGTGCGTAGTATGTGGCGAAAAGCGTATAGCAGTGCTATGGTCTCAAGCAAACTTAAATACCATCTGCAAACTTAAACACCAGTCGCTGGAAAACAAGTCGGCAGACTATTTTCTTAGCTTAATCAAACATATAGAGAAACAGACTTTATGAATGCAGCTTTATGAATAAAGCCGTAAAAATAAATGAGAAAGCTCTCAAAGCTAGCTTTCAAGTAGCTGAACTTGTAGGCAAATTTAAAAACAACGCACACTATAGCAGAGTTATTAATATAATCTGCCTGCAAAGCCATTGTAAAAGAAATGCTCGGCCCTGACGCGGTTTAAGAAGTAGCTACAGTCCCTCTCTCAGACAACACAATTACCAGACGTATTGTTGACATGTCTGTAGATATCGAAACTATTGTTTTGGAAAAGATTCGCATTGGCAAACATTTTTCTCTGCAATTGGACAAGTATACAGATTTAAGTAAAAATGCTCAACTATTGGCCAACGTGCGTTTTGTGGATAGAGATATTATCAGGGAAAACTTCTTATTTTTCAAAACACTAGTAAAAATAACAGGAGAAGAAATTTTTTGTATTACAACGGAATATCTTGAAATTGGAAGTCTTCACTGGGAAAACTGTATAAGTATCTGTACTGATGGGGCTGCAGCTATGGTCGTACGAAATAAAGGTTTTTTCAGTGGAGTAAAGGAAGGAAATCAAAATGTTATCTCTAAACACTACTTTTTGCACCGCAAGGCACTTGTTTCCAAAACTTTACCAGCAGATCTAGTTCCTGTCTTAAATGATGTGGTGAGTATGGTAAACTTTGTAAAGATTAGACCTGTAAAAAGTTGCTTTTTTGCTTTGTTGTGTGAGGGAATGGGAGTGGAGCATGCAACATTACTGCTCCATACCGAGATGAGATGGTTGTCGCGGGGCAAAGTGCTGGCCCGGTTGTTGAGTTGCGGGAAGAACAAAGAGTTTTTAACTAACGAAAGGTCAGATACGCCCAGCTGCTTGCAAGTGATGAATGGTGTGCAAAGCTGGCATATCTGGTGGATATATTTTACCATCGGAATGAATTAAATACACGAATGCAAGGCTGAAATGAAAAACGTACGAGAGTGACAAAATAACTTAGTTATCTATAAATACTTTTTCAAAAACAGCAAAATTTAGGTTAAGAAAGACCATTTGAGCGAATAAAATTTAAAATGTTTATGGGTCTTCCGTTGGAGTTTTTGATCATCTTGAAGTAAAATAGTTGTTAAATTTGGATTTCTCATAAGTCAAAAACATGGAAATCAAAACAAAAAGATGAAATTTTTGAAAATATTTTAAATCTGATTAAGTTTATAGGTCATCCATGAGTATATGTCCAGACTGGAATTTATTACACAGGTAAACCGTGTAAAAAGCTTCCTAATTAATTTCTTTTAATTTACCATAATAAAAATCAGTTATTTAATTTTAAATTTGTCATAAATTATAAAAAGAACAGATGAAAAGTTTGCAAATTTACTGTTTAGAAAAATTGTCTCAAACTTCTGCTGGATAGTACTCTAACTTAAAAGAGCAGTAACTAACCAGCATTGATGCCATACATCTGCTGCACTTTTTAAATATTTTTTCCGAAATATTTAGTCAAATGCTTTTCCAAATTAAGAAAACAGTCAAAAATGTCATTGGCATATTTCTCAGAATTCTCAAAAATTAACTCGTCCTCGAGCTGTGGCCAAAATAAAAAGACCACTGAAATCTTTTAAAGTTTTTGTCAAAATTTATTTTCTATAAAAATCTAAATTCGGTTTATAAATTTTTAGCACTCATTTTTAATCAGATTAATAGAAATAGATTATAAGTCTCATAAATCAGTTTTGAAAGGCACTCCTGGCATACAACTTGAGCGATTAAAGGTTTTGATACAATTGAAAAAAACTTTCCGCTACGGTACTATTTGGCTTGTAATTCACTTTCTTAATTTTTTTTTGTTTTGTCATTTAGGACAAAAAGCAATAAATTTTAAATCAACAAAACTTATTTATTACGCTCACTCACAAGACATTTGTTCAGATTTGATTTTCCAATAGCAATTCTGAAAGATGCGCTGACAATAATCTGTTACAATGCAATATGATGTTAAAATTTGTTACAATGCAATATGATGTTTTAGTTTTTAATGAAGAAAATGGTTTAAAAAAATGTAAAAAATTTCTTAGATTAATTTATTCTGAAATGAGATAAAAAATTGTATAACTTACCCATATGCTGGTCAAGATTATTTCTCTTGTAATGTAGCGGATTGGAGCTGTTAAAATTGGTAAATTTTGAAAATGAAAAACAAATTTTTTGCGTCATAAATTAGCTAAATACAGTTTAGTATTCCACGTAAAAATTTATGAATAAAGTAAGACTAATCATTGTTCGTAAATATTATTTACAAAGAAAATTGTAAATTTATTATTTGAACTTATTTCAAAGAGCAAACTGCACGTAGTAGAATAAAGTTTAATCTTATTTTAAACTAAATTCATTAACACTTGAAAAATGTAAGACCACAAGCGCTAAAAACAGTGTTTCTCAAAGTGGTCACTTGGTTCCTCAAGGAATAATTCAAAATCTTTATGGAGAAAAAATTGTTGGTTGAGAAATTTGGAGATCTTTGTCAAATGTAAGTTGAAACAAAAAAAGTTAATGCGTTCTAGAAGTTGAATCATGAAGGCTGATAGAAATAATTTTATTAAAGTAAAGACCATTTTTATTATTATTTTGGTCTTCACTTTAATTTTAATGAGACTTTTATTGATCAAATACATGGATAATCAGATTTTGATCATAAATTTGGTTGAAAATCAAAAAATATCATAAGACCAGAACAAGTCGGCATCGTGGTTGAGTGGTTAGATCGCCGGGATTGTAATCGACGTGGTCTCGGTTCAAAACCTACTGGCGGCATTTTCTTGTGTTTGGGAAAGACACTTTACAACACTTTTCCATGCTTGACAACAATATCTTGGTATTTCCAAAAGCAGGTTGAAGTAATTGTTTATCCTATGTATTAGCACCCGATACTTTTACTCAAGCAAACTGTTTAGCGGTAATTGGGATTTCTTATATGTTATCAAGCGTTTTACAAAGTAATATGCACAAAAATTGTTTCATCCAGGGGTAACTCGCATGTTACACTATATTAGAAGTAAAAATTTGCGTTTTCCACAATCGATGTTAAGCGTACTGTTTCTGGTTGTAAAATCTGTGTTCAAATTAAACCTTTTTTTGTTCGTACATAGCTGGCCCCTTACTTAAAGGGATGAAGCTAATGGAACAAATAAGCATTGACTTTAAGGGCCCGTTGCCATCATATACGCCTAATTTATATTTATCTATTGTTATTGACAAATATTCATGCTTTCCCTTTGCTTTTGCATGTTAAGATATGAGCACTTTGACTGTATTACAATGCTCGATAAAATGTTGACGTTATGTGGTACCCTTAGTTTTGTCCTTTCTGACAACACTATCTTTTTTTCTTCAGTTAAGTTTAAAATGTATCTATCTCAACGTGGCATTTCGTCTAATAAATGTAGCATCTATCATCTTTCCGAAAACGGACAAGCCAAGAAAAATATCCAAACAGTTTGGAAAACTATTCAACTAGTCCTGCCCTGAAAACAATGGCTTGCCCCGCGAACAATGGGAAATCGTACTTGCCAAGGCGCTACATTGAATCAGGTCCTCACTATGTACAGCAATTAATCAAACTCCTCACTAAAGAATTATTACCTTTCTGAGAAGGTCGAGTTCAGGAACATCACTTAGAACACCGGTTCCCAAACTTTTTTTGTTCACGGCGCCCTTCGAAAACTTATCAATACTCGCGGCGCCTTAATGAAGTAAAATTTGCAAATTTAAATTTTACCAAGAAATTGTATTTAACTCATGTTCGTTATTCAAAATGCACAAAAGTATCAGCATTATTCGCAAAATACTAAAAAACATTTAATGGGAGTAGTGAGCTTGTTGCTCTATGCATATTTTATTAAACCGCGGTGCAATGTTTGATATTGCAACACGCATGTCGCGTTCAATGTCAATCTTATTGCGATACTTCGATATGATTGCTGCTACCGCAGAAAAATGAAAATAAAAGCAAAAAAAGAGGAGGAAAGCGAGTGAAGAAGCAGCGAGAAGCATGGAAAGGAAGATGCTCACTCATTAGGGTGGGTACTTTAATATTGGAACGATGACTGGAAGGGGAAGAGAGCTGGCAGATATGATGGAACGAAGAAATGTAGACATATTGTGTCTACAGGAAACAAGGTGGAAAGGGAATAAAGCAAGGAACATTGGAGGTGGATGCAAAATATTCTACAACGGAGCTGACGGAAGAAAAAATGGGATAGGGATAGTGCTGAGGTAGGAGCTGGTTGAAAGTGTCTTGGAAGTGAAGAGGGTGTCAGACAGACTGATGGCCATGAAGCTGGAGGTAAATGGGTCCATCCTAAATATAGTAAGCGCATATGCTCCACAGGTTAACAACAGCATGGAGGACAAAAATGATTTTTGGGAAGACCTGGATGGATTGATTGAAAGTATATCGAAAGAAGAGAGAATAGTTCTTGGTGCAGATCTTAATGGACATGTGGGCGAAGGAAACATAGGGGATGAGGAAATAATGGGGAAGTACGGTGCTGGAACAAGAAATAAGGAAGGATCAATGGTTGTGGATTTTGGGAAAAGGATGGATTTGGCGATTGTCAATACTTATTTCAAGAAAAAAGATGAACACAGAGTGACATATAAGAGTGGAGGAAAAAGTACCCAAGTAGATTATGTGATGTGCAGAAGGAGAAACTTGAAGGAAATGTGCGATTGTAAGGTAATAGTGAATGAGTGTGTCGCAAAGCAGCACCGTATGGTGGTATGCAAAATGGCTCTCATGGTGAAAAAGAAAAAGGCAGAGAAAATAAAGCCAAAGATACGATGGTGGAAACTAAAAGAGACAAGCTGTCAAGAAGCGTTTAGACAAGAGGTAACCAGGATTTTGGGAGGCAAGGATGGGTTACCTGATGAGTGGTACAAAACGGCAGAAATGCTAAGAAAAACAGCTGAAACTGTACTGGGAGTGACATTTGGAAAACGAAAAGGAGACAAGGAGACTTGGTGGTTGAATGAGGAAGTTCAAAAAAGCATAAAAGAAAAGAAAGAGGCAAAGAAAGCATGGGACAAAATAAGAAATAAAAATACTAAAAAGATATACAAAGAAAAGAAGAGTAAGGCAAAGAAGGCAGTTGCAATGGCAAAGGGACGTGCATATGACAATTTGTATGCTAGATTGAAAACGAAAGAAGGTGAAAAGGAGTTGTACAAATTGGCTAGGCAGAGAGACAGAGCAGGGAAAGATGTACAGCATGTGAGGATTATAAAGGATGAAAATGGTAATGTGATGGTAAATTCGGAAGCAGTGTTAAAGAGATGGAAGGAGTACTTTGAGAAACTGATGAACGAGGAAAACAACAGAGACCCTAGGACAGAGGAAACAGAAGTGGTTAACGAAGAGGTAAATTGTGTCAGTAGAGAAGAAGTAAAAAATGCACTAAGAAGGATGAAAAAAGGTAAAACAGTTGGGCCAGATGACTTGCCAGTAGAAGTTTGGAAGTGCATGGGAGAGATAGGGATAAAGTTTTTGACCAGACTGTACAACAGACTATTAATGGGTGAACGGATGCCTGAAGAATGGAGAAGGAGTGTGCTTATCCCAATCTATAAAAACAAAGGGAACGCACAGTGCTGTGGAAACTACAGAGGAATAAAGCTAATGATCCACACAATGAAAGTATGGGAAAGGATTATTGAAGCAAGGTTAAGGGATAGAGTGGAGATCAGCAAACAGCAATATGGATTTATGCCAGGAAAGGGAACCACCGATGCCATGTTTGCTCTAGGAATGTTAATGGAAAAGTACAGGGAAGGTCAAAGAGAGCTACATTGTGTATTCGTGGACCTAGAGAAGGCTTATGACAGGGTTCCACGGGAAGAGCTGTGGTACTGTATGAGAAAATCTGGAATAGTGGAAAAGTATGTACAATTAGTACAGGATATGTATGAGGGAAGCGAAACAGCGGTGAGGTGTGCAGTAGGTACCACAGAAAGTTTCAAGGTTAAGGTTGGACTGCACCAGGCATCAGCATTAAGTCCATTCCTTTTTGCAGTGATAATGGACAGGCTAACGGATGAAGTAAGGAGAGAAGCACCATGGACGATGCTGTTTGCTGATGATATTGTGATTTGTGAAGAGACCAGGGAAGGAGTGGAGCGAAGATTAGAATCCTGGAAGTATGTATTGGAAAGAAGAGGGATGAAAGTAAGTAGGTCAAAGACCGAATATCTTTGCATAAATCGAGAAAATGATGACGAAACAGTAAAGATGGAGGATGCAAAAGTGCCAAGAGGAAAGGAATTTAAGTATTTGGGATCAACGGTGCAAGAAAGTGGTGGTTGTGAGAGGGAGGTAAAGAAGAGAGTACAGGCAGGATGGAACGGATGGAGAAGAGTATCAGGAGTAATCTGCGACAGGAGGTTACCAGCTAGAGTAAAAGGAACAGTGTACAGTTCAATGGTAAGACCAGCAATGGTGTATGGACTTGAGAAGAGATGGAAGTCGCAGAGATGAAAATGTTGAGGTTTGCTATGGGAGTGACGAGAAAAGACAAGATTAGAAACGAGCACATCAGGAGTACTGTTAAGGTTGAACAGTTAGGAATGAAGATGAGGGAGGGCAGGCTGAGGTGGTATGGACATGTCATGAGAAGAGACCAAGAGTATGTAGGAAGAAAAATGATGGAAATGGAGTTACCGGGAAAGAGGAGAAGAGGGAGACCAAAGAGAAGATTTTTAGATGCAGTAAAGGAAGATATGCAGGAAGTTGGTGTAAAGGAGACGGATGTTGAAGACAGAAAGATGTGGAGAATGATGATACGCTGTGGCCACCCCTGACTGAAGGGAAAGGCTGAAAGGAGAAGAAGAAGAAAATGACAAAACAAAAACAAAAACGATTGCTTTATTCATTTCAACATACTTTTTAATTATTGCTTTGTCAGAAATGTTAGCAATAGTCCTAACTTTAGCTACTCCAAACCAAACCGACTCTATGTCTAAAAGATAAAAAGGTGACACAATAGTATAACTCTTCATATCTATTTTTGTTACTATTATAGAATTTTGCTTTATCTAGTACTGTAGTTGTTGTTTTCAATATGCAGATAAACTGCAATTGAAACTCGCCTTTTTAATAAATAGAATTAACTTTTATTGGTCTCTTGACGATTCGCCTCATTTTCTCCTGTATGGCGGTCTTGGCAAGCAGTTCTAAGTTTTTGGTCATATCGCTGAACAAAAACTATAAAAGTAAATAAAAAAATTTCAATAGAACCACGATATCGTGGCATTTCTGGAAAGCAGGCCTGGGTAATTGCTTGAAAGTTGCTTTCTGAATACAGTTGGCTCCGCTTAACTGGCTCACGGATAACTGGATCATTCGGTTATCTATATCATTTTTCTAAGTCCCAAATTACATAAGCATTTTCAACGTAAAAGTACGCCGCTTTTCTGGATCACTGTATCAATTTTTTGTGTAACTGGATCACTTTTGCATAAAAAGTCCATAAATATCCTGTATAACTCTGGAGTTATATAAGATATGTATGGAAAACTTACAGTAAGATTCCATATTTTGCACGGCACGTGCTCAATCACTGATCACGTGCTCAAACACGGCACGCGCTATTCAGTAGCTGTTACAGAGACCCGTAACGCTTTGAATGATCTCAAACGGGGTCTGCTGGGACGAGGTTTTGCAGACCATGACAATCTTTTTTTTTATTTTTATTTATTTTTATCTCTATATTTATCCTCCTGACTCGCAGGAAAGCGACGGAGGCGCTATACATAGGGTAAGCAATTACCCCGACCTGCTTCCGGAGATGCCGAGATATTGCTGTCCGCTAGTAATTTAGTACAGATATTACTGAAATTTAGAACTGCTTGTCAAGACCACCAAGCAGGGGAAAGTGCCGTAAAGTGTCTTTCCCAAGGACACAACAGAATGGCGCAAGTGGGTTTTGAATTAAGACAATGCTGATCATCAGTCCGGTGCTTTAACCACTCGACCACGCTGCCGACTGCTCTGTTGGCAAAGTTGGAAAAAGCATCAAGTCAAGTATTTACAGCTGACTTGAAACAGACGATTATATTACGTTTTTTTCAGCAGAACTAATAAAGTACTGTGAATTGTTTTGATTAATAAATACAGTTGTATTATTGATTACTGATTCTCATTTCATTATTTTTTTTTAACTTGGGTTTCTTTGTTGACTAAAAAAAACTTGACCTTTTTTAAATACAGTTCTGTATCTTTTCGGCTAACTGGATCATTCGGTTAACTGGATCAAAAGCCTTCGGTCCAAAGTGATCTAGTTAAGCGGAGCCAACTATAGTACCAATTAACCTTCAACACTTTTCTACTAAAGCGGTATAATAAAATAAAATCAATAAAACTGTTTAAGCGTTTAAAAAAATAAGCAGTCTATTTTTATTCAACAAAAATTAAATATCTTTTAAACGCTTTACAAATCTCTGGTTAAAATCCACTGCAATAAGCATTTTTTAAAAGTCTCAACTATAAAACTTTAGCTTGGGTTATAAAAAACAAGAACTGATTCTCAAATCCAAAGAAAAAAACACATTTTACAAGTTTTTGTTAGAAAAGAAAGGAGAAAAATTATTTAAGTATTACAGAAGAACCAATTGCCGCGTTGGTGGCGTGTGATTTACGTAAAAAATTATCAGATCATGACAAAACTTTTGTCTTGCTTTTGAGTTTTGAATGTTGACTTAAATCAGGGACGTGCAACTATTTATCTGAATGGGCCAAAACGTGCAATAGTAATAATGTTACAAGTCGGACAATTCGGTATCAAGCAAAAACAGCTGTTGTTATTATTTC
Organism: Diplosoma virens; assembly: GCA_963680785.1. NCBI lineage: Eukaryota > Metazoa > Chordata > Ascidiacea > Aplousobranchia > Didemnidae > Diplosoma > Diplosoma virens. The sequence goes on along the minus strand of OY796893.1, from coordinate 37,514,332 downwards.
TTGTATTGTGAAAAAAAATTCTCAATCAATTTACCCGTAACGTTAAAATATAAATAAGATAACCGAAAAACTAGCTGTGCAGTATCGCTAATGTCTGTACTCTCGTCCAAAGCAATACTAAAAGCTGAACATTTGCTTATTTTTTGCTTTAAAAAAAGTTTGATGTTTTCCAAAATGTCATTTGTTCGCCTTGCCACTGTAAACCAAAACATATTTAGTTGGTTCACTAGTAGGCTACTGGTTCAGTATGCAGTATAGTAACTAATTTTTTGTTAAATACGGATGACCAGGGCAAGTAGTAATATTCGTATTTGTCAAAATCTACCATAAACTAACAAAATTTTAAATAGCGCCAAACAGTGGTGGATATTGGGTGAGGCGAATGAAGCAGTTTCCTCGGGCCCTCCGTTTTTTTGGGGGACCCCCTCGATTTTAGGGCCCTCCACGAAAATAACAGATATTGTTTCAATTTGCTTCAGATGTTCTTTAGAGGTTATGATCAAGTCGGGACGAAAAGTGGGAAATGTAAAAATCGATTCTAGGTGAAGACCTTTTTTTTAGAGAACATCTTGATTTTGGGAGGAAAATAGGAAAATCAGAGATGAAACCGAAGTGAAGACCTTTTTTTTGTTTTTTTAGAGAACACATGAGTTTTGGAGAAAAAAGTGAAAGCCAAGATCAGAGCTCTTTTTTTTAAAGTACATCAATTTTTGAAAATTCTTGCCTCCGGCCCCTAAATTTAAATATCCACCACTGGCCCCAACTAACAGTCTTATTAATACCAATTACTAGCAAATAACATTGTTTAGTACCATTGACTAAAAATAGGTTTACTATTAAAACAAGCTTTTTGAGTAGGCAAGTAAATTTTCGAAATTTAATTTTTGTCTTCTGGAGAGATAGCTGGTGCAATTTTAGTGAAATGTTTTATATCAGTCGAACCACAAAACAATAACCTATTAAATTCCTAACAAGATTTTGCAACTAAAACTTAACTTTTTGAGATATTAACAAAAACCTGACTAAGTATGAGACGGGGTAAGTTGTAACATAGGCTAATGGGGAAAGTAATAATTCATATTTTTGTGAATAGGTTTAACTAGCTTACATTAAAAGTAACTTCGGTAACAACATTGGGAATAATATAAGCAGTGTTGTGCGTTGACGGCGTTAATTTGACGGCGTCAAATGTCGGCGACAATTTTTTGTTGACGATGACGCAGACGCCGTAAAGATATTTTTCGATTGACGGAATAGGTGTCGCCGACAACTTTTTGCTTGTTTTTTGCGTCAAGCGTTAAGCGTCAATTATTTTTCGCAAGGTGAAAATATATACAAAAATTTTTCAAACGCTAACTCCAATGGCGCATTTTCATTTAAGAAAAAAAGTTACGAAAGCTACAGCATGTAAAAACAGATTTCATGTCAAATAAACTACTTGAAAAAACACTATAAAGTTATAAATGGTTCCTCACGAATTCTTGCTTTGAAAATGCAGCTGCTTCCAATTGCTAAAAATGTTCTCAAGGATCACAACCTTGCTTTCTAAAAGATTTTAAAAAATCCACCTGCTGGAACTTAATCAAAAGCCGCAAAATCAGCAAAAAAGCACAGTTGAGGAATTTAACCGCAGTTGTTTTTATTAAGTGCAGGATAGCAACTTTCTTTGTTTTCGCAGAATGTTGTTTGAATACAAAAAAAAAAAAAAAAAAAAAAAGATACGCATGGTGCTTGAAAGTGTTCGAGTCCGAGCTCAGTTGACAAATTCAATCAAACTAAAAATCACATAATTGTGGTCTGAGGAAAATGTTAGCAAAACAGAGACTCATAACACAGAAAATTGTTATCAGAAAAATAAATTTTAATTTTTGTTATAGGGCAAACAGACTAGGCTACTAAATAAATGATTTTACAGTATAGTTAATTTTCATATTATTAAAACTACAAAAATAGTAATTGCAATTTCAATATAGTCTGTATAGATCACAATAGTAGGCTTCGACCGATATTTAGCGCTATCCATAATAAGTTTTAATGCAGACTCGAATTCAGTCAAGGTGTTGTATCTTTGTACGAATACACAGGTTTATAAAAAAACAATAATAAATAATTCACAAAATCACTTAGCCAAAAAACAACCGTATTGAAATATAATGCTATTAGTTAGTTTGCTGTAGTAGCTTGATAGCTTTGAACTGACTGCTTAATCAAAATAAAGGCGCATATTTAACTTGTAACAATTATGCTTGGAGATGCGCGTGTCCAATAATTGTTTGAGCAGAAGGCGCTGATTAAGATTAGAGCGTTTAAGAAAAACACTACGTCATCTATTGCACAATATCACAACACCTCCCCAAATAAACTACGACAAAAAAATATATATACATATTAGCAACAATATTTTTTTGGAGGTCTCTTTGTTCTCGCTGATCGTCGTAGATTGTGTCGCCCGTACTCGTCTCCGGTTGGTAGTCTCGGATTGTTGCGTTGGTTCATCGAAGAAGAACTAGATGCGTGGTCAGTCCCGGCTGGAAGTGTTTCTGTAGACAAAACGCTCGTTGGGATTTCACAGGGATCATCATCTTGATCCGAACCGTATCGAGGTCGAAGTTGATCAAGATGTCTTCTCCAAGTTGGTCCTCGAGGAATGACTCGTACATTAAAGCTTCGTGTACCATGGACTTTCGTAACTATCGCAGGCACCCATCGTGGGTCACGATCTCTTCTAGGGCCGAAGTACAGTGCGTAACAGGGGTCTCCTAGTGAGTAATGATGTTCGACTTTCCAAACCACTTCCGAGTCTTCAGCATTTGAATGCTTGCTCGCTTGTCTTGACTGTCTTCCCTGCAGGAGATGCGGAATGGATGGAACCAAAGTGTCAATTTTGGTGCGAATTCTTCTTCCATTCAACAATTCGCTTGGTGACAGTCCCGATGCAAAAGGAATTCTTCTATATTGCATTAGAAATTCTTGCAAAGCTTCCTTTGGAGGTAACGAGGATTTTCTCAATGCCTATTTGAACGATTGTATCAAACGCTCGGCAGCACCGTTTGTTGCTGGATGATAAGGTGCTCCGGTGAGATGTACAATGCCTCGTTGTTTGCACCAAGCTTGGAACTCTTGAGACATGAATGTTGTGGCATTATCGGTCACCAACGTGTGGGGATATCCGAAATGAGCAAATTCTTGTTCAAGTATAGCAGTAGTACTTTTCGAAGACGTTGAGGTTGTTGGATGAATGCAAGGATATTTTGAATAAGCGTCTACAAGGACTAACCAGTTTCTTCCCAGAAAGTTGATCGCATGGTCCAAGTGGAGTCTTGACCATGGTTTTTCTGGCATCATCCACGGATGGATTGAAGGTTTATCCGGCTTATTTTGAAATTGGCCACAGGAAGTGCATTTGCGACATAAATCCTCAATGTCAAAATCAATTCTAGGCCAATAGACAGTTGACCTGGCAAGTTGTTTCATCCGTTGCATGCCGAAATGTCCAAGGTGTAATAATTTAAGAATATGATTACGTAGGGTTGAAGGAATTATTACCCGTAAGCCGTAAAAAACGCAACCATTCTCTGTTGACAACGAATTTTCCAACTTTTTGAAGTCTTTAAGCTCTTCCGAAAATGCATGCGGCCATCCTTCCTTCACAAATCGCATTAGTTGGGAAAGAATTGGATCCTTGGCAGTCTCTCTGACTACAAGCAATGGATTGTCAGGATTGATTTGACGACTGATTGTTCGAACTAAACAAACGCTATCGACATCATCTTCCATCTCCTCCCCATCAAAACTTGTGTCAGCTAAGTGATCAGTTAAGTTGGTGAGTTTCAACTTCATCATCGCCAGACGACCTAGTAAATTTAGATTGGGTACCTTAGTGACAATTACAGGAAAGGTCACGTCAGGTGATTTTCCATCAATACTTGCAGTTGATTGGAATTGTCCCACGACGGGTAGCGGGCTACCTTCAGCAACTTGATATCGAATTGTTACAGGTTGTAGAGTGGGTTTACCCAGCGTTTGCCACGTCGCTTCACAGCAAAATGTGTCACTGGCTCCGCTATCAATTTCAAACTTAATTCTGTGGTCATTAAGTCTAATAGTTTGATAGATGGGTGAAACAGAACATTGGACTTTGTGCACCAATTTCATCTGTTGTTTCACAAGCTTGCTGTTATCTCTGAGTCGAGACATGCATACAGATTGCAGATGACCTGTTTTCTTGCAGAAGCTGCAAATAGCTTTAATGTGGGGACAAGCTTTGCTAAAATGTCCAGAATTTCCACACCTGAAGCAGGCGGTTTTCTTTTCTTGCGTTTTGGAAGTTTTGGACTTTGCGTGATAAACTTTCTGCACCGACGTAGAAGGTTGACCGTGTACGGTTTCCTTTGCTACCTTGGCTGCTTCTTCCACTTCTTGAGCCACTCTGATGGCGTTGCTAAACTTCAGTTCATCGTCCTTGAGCTTGAAGAGTGTCTTCAAAACTGCTTCGTTGTCGACTGAACAGATGAATGTAGTTCGCAAGGCTTCATCTAAAGGATCTTTAATGGATTGAAAATCACATGTAGCTGCATCTTGTCGTATTCTGCTTGCCAGTTCAGGAATAGTTTCGCCAGGTTTGCGTTTCATGTCAGACCAAAACTTGAAACGTTCTCTGACAACAAATCGTTTTGGATCAAACTGCTCTGCCATAAACGTCTGAATATCATTCATCGTTAGCTCATGTATGCTTTTGACAGGTTGTTGCTGAGCCGCTAAGTTGCTAAGCATTTTGTAAACGGAGTTAGATTGGTTGGTAAGAAAAATTTGTGCTTGCTTGTTGTCGGGAATAGAGTTAGCAGTGACGAATGTTCGGAACCTTGCCAAATAATCAGTCCATAACTCAGATATGGAATCGAATGGTTGAAAACTTGCCATCGGTGTTGGAACATTTTCTCGCGGGTTGTTCAAGCTGCTTTGTAGAATTTTCAGCTGCTCTTGAAGCATTGTCATTTGCTCTTGATGTTGCTTGTTCTGCTCTTGGTATTGCTTATTCTGCTCGCGATGCTCGTCGCGTAAAACTGCCATTTGCTCTTGGTGTTGCTTGTTCTGCTCTTGGTGTTGCTTATTTAACAACAAAATCAGTTCAGAAATTTCACTCATTTTGACAATTCAAGCTTTAATGCAGATTCAACAAATTTTCTTTTTTTCTCGACGCAGATGAGTTCCTTGAATCCTCGTCGCCACTTTTGCATGTTGTATCTTTGCACGAATACACAGGTTTATAAAAAAACAATAATAAATAATTCACAAAATCACTTAGCCAAAAAACAACCGTATTGAAATATAATGCTATTAGTTAGTTTGCTGTAGTAGCTTGATAGCTTTGAACTGACTGCTTAATCAAAATAAAGGCGCATATTTAACTTGTAACAATTATGCTTGGAGATGCGCGTGTCCAATAATTGTTTGAGCAGAAGGCGCCGATTAAGATTAGAGCGTTTAAGAAAAACACTACGTCATCTATTGCACAATATCACAACACAAGGTTAGATTTTTTAACTAAAATTGATTTTTCCGTCAATGTCTTTAAATCAAAAGTTGCTTTATTTTCGTTGCCTTACATAATTGTTTTTGCTGTTTATATCATCTAAAGTTGTCTTTTCCCGCCAATATTTCTTAGATCATAATTGTTTTATTTTTGCCTTACGGCAGGGGTGGCCAACTTCAGATCGTTCGAGATCGACTACAAAATTTCTTACAAGCTCGCGATCGACCGGTCAATGACGCGTTGCAAAAAAGCCAAAACTTTCCTTTGACTTTTTCGGTACTATACCTCATATCTTTAATGCATATTGCTGCTGTCAACAGAAATAAATTATTGATAAAAATCGTTTATTATAATAATTGGTCACTTCGATTTAATGAATAAACCAGCAAGTTAATTATGAATGAATAAAACACAAAACGAATGATACACAGTTCATTTAGTGAGATGTTTGAGTCATCATATTGTTGATCAGCTTTTCATAATCAGGAGTATATCCCGTCAAAGACAACTTCAAACAATCGGCCAAGTGGGAATCAGTTAGTACAGACATTGTTTAGTTTTAATAGCATTCATAAATGAAAACGCGGATTGACATAAATACGTTGACCCAAAACAAGAATGGATATATTCCGCACATTTTTTCAAGTTGCTGTATTTCGAACCAACGAACCTCCATAAGTCTGGTTCGGATGCCCGGGCCATGAGGAACACGTCTACTTTCAGTGGTAATATTTCCATTTCAAGGTCACCTCTTTCCAACGCAAATACGTCACTTATTTGTTGAGAAACAGATGACACGTTTAAATCCGACTTGAATGGGTATGATACGAATTCAACTATTTCTTCTATCTTTCGAAAATCACTGAATCGATCTTCAAATTCATCAGAAATCAAATTTATTTCATGAATATATTTCTCATGGTCCCATATACCACCAGAATGCTTTTCCAAATGGTGTTTAATGTTTGGGAAAAATTTGAACTGCTTTTCTTTTAGATCGGAGATTAGTGCAGGAATTTGAATTTTAAAGGCACTAATAGCACTGATCATTTCACTAATTGGTTTGTCCTTTCCTTGCAACTGTAGATTTAAGGCCGCTAATCTGCCAGTGATATCAGCCAGAAAAGCCAGGTCGCTCAGCCAATCCAAATTGTTCAACTTAGCGTCGTTATCACGTCTGTTTTGAAGAAAAACACAAATCTCCTGCAATAGATCACGGAATTTTTGAAGAAATTTGCCACTACTTAACCACCTTACATCCGTGTGTAAAATAAGCTGCTTTCCCTCAAATTCCTGCGTGAAAAGGCGTCGTTGAAGGGCTTTTGCTCTTATGGAGTTTGAAATTTTGAATGCGACATCCATTATCTCTTTTGTGTTTAGTCGCTTGCTGCATAGAACTTGCTGGTGGATTATGCAGTGGTACTGCAAAAAATCTGGAAAATCATCGTCTCTTCGGCACAAGGCAACAAAGCCGTTTACACTGCCTACCATTGACTTTGCTCCATCTGTTGTAATTGCAAACAACTTCCACAAAGGCAATCCTATTTCTGTGCAATACTTTTTAAATGAAGTATAAATATCTGTCCCCCTCGTCCTTTCTTTCAAAGTTATAACACCAAACACTTCCTCTTTAACTGTCCAATCATTAAATACCATTCTAATGAACAGAACAATTTGAGCCGCATCTCTGATATCCGTCGACTCATCAAGCTGTAATGAAAAACACTCGCATTTGGTAAAATCATTTCTAAGCTGGTCTGCCACATTTTCACTCATCTTTTCTATTCTCCTCCTCATAGTGTTTCTTGATAATTGTAGGTCTTTAATTGCATTTTTAATTTCACTCTTATTATGAATATTCTGAAAAAGACTATCTGAAATTTCTAGAAAACATTCCTTTAGCAATTCTCCATCTGAAAATGCCTTGCCTTTCTTTGCTAAGAAACAACTGGCTTTGAATGAGGCTAAAGTAGTTGCCTTTGACGATGTGCAAAATAGTTTTAGGCTTTTTTGCTGTCCACGTAGATTACTTTTAAGTTCATTAAATTTTATCTTTCTCACTTCACTTCCGAGGGAAAAATTGTCGTTATAGTTTGCATGGCGTGTCATAAAATGTCTTTCGATATTTCCTTTTTTAGGCAAAGCAAGAGCTAAATTACAAATGAGACAGGTACAGTTGTTGTTTACCATTAGGCAGAAGTAAGCCAGCTCCCATTCTTCATTAAAGTGGTACGTTTTCTTCCTCTTTACAGCACTCATTGTAAAAATTAGACTAGGCTACGACTGAAATACAACAAACACACCGTAACTGAAACAATGAATTAACACTTTGTTACTGTTAGGGCTAATCGGCAAACATTCTTTCCATTTTTACTTTTAACACGTCACAAATGATATCTATCATATATGTCACAAATGATATTTTGGCGATCTATCACTTGATAGCTCGCGATCGACCGGTCGATCGCGATCGACTTGTTGGCCACCCCTGCCTTACGGCAAAGATATATCATCAGAAGTTAGTTTTTTCCCGCCAATACTTTGTAAACCAAAAGTGACTTTATTTTTTATTGCATTACGTAATTCTTGCCAATAATTACATCATTTAAAGTTGCTTTTTCGTCCCGCCTCTCTTCATGTGTTATCTTAGTATGAATAGTTGGACCCTCGTGGGCCATTTTCAAATCAAACGCAAACGCCGATCTTGTTTGGAAGATTGTGAAGCGATTTCAGTTAGTGAGTGTTCGTGTGTTGCGTTAATTTTTGAATTTGTGTTTATTTCTGTTTTATAAGTAATATAGAAAACTGTATTTATCCAAGATGCGCGTATTTTCATCCAACTTCACCGCAATAGTAAGAATGACGTTTGCTGAAAATACATGTACATTGTACACAACCAAATAAACTTTTTTGTCCAGTTGGCTGTTGTCAAAATTTGATAGCTTGCTAATTTAATTTTTTTCGAGTTGATCAAAAAATTGTCTCCTGATTCGTAATCCAGCGTAACCCCTTTATAAAAATGTGTTTCTTAAATTCAATGCTTTTTAAATTAGCGATAGGCCAGACTAAATTGACAAAAGGTTTTATAGCCTTTGATTAGGCTTTCACAGTGTTTCTGAAAATTGGTATTCAATTTAATAAAAAATATCATAAACCCGACTAAGAAGCTACTAAACTATCTTGTAGAAACAATGTTTAATGGTTAGTAATTTATAGTTGTAGATTTAGCAATATCTTGGCATCTCCGAAAGCTGGTCGAGGTAATTGCTTGCCCTAAGTATAACGCCTCCGCCGTTGTCTAGCGAGCTAGGAAAATAAATAAAAAATATGTAATAAGGATATATAAATTTACTCGCTATTACAGACATAGGCGACGGCATGAAGGACAAAAAGCGGCTGACGGATCTTTCTAAAATGACAATTGAGATTTGACATGTGTGCAATCAAACTTTAAGAGACCAAGGCGTTTACAAAGAAAGAAAGAAAAATAAGTTTCGATAGAGTGGTTATTTTTTTGTACCATCAAATTGCTATTGAAAGCAGCCATATTGGATTTAACATCTTTTTTAAATGATTTATTTATTTACATATTAAAGAGAAAACAAAAAACAAAAAATTAAATGAATGTTTTCTGCCAACTTCAGCCCTCTTCAGGTTTTCATATTGACTATAGTCTTCTTGACTTTATTTTGATTTAAATAGAGAAATTATTTGTTAACGCTGACAAAGCAATTTTCTACACGACGAAGACAGATTTTTTCGGAACTGTAAACACATTACCGGTAATTAAACGAAGCAGAAAAAACAAGTGGATTTTAAAGACTGCAAACACATTGGCGGTGAATGAAATTACTTGAGCAGCTTTTTTTTAATTTTTAGTAAAAATGATGTTCCATTGGCATATGATTGGCGATTTAAATTAGGACTGGACTCTCTTATTAAATATATTACCACAATGATTCGATTGATTACCACAATACAGGCTAAATTCCCACCTTGGCTAGCTGTGCCACCCATCATCATTGCGCAACCTAATCATACACTGGTTATTTAATCGCTCAGTTTGTTTGATAATATCATTATAATGTTTTTTTTTTTGCTTCTTATATCTTTATCTGATTAAGGTACTGCGGTCATGCTTTCTACTGTCTTGTACTTTCACTTTCTAATTATCTTATGCATGTTTTAACGTCTGACGTTGTGCTGCTTCTTCCTTTTCTTGATCTTTTCAATATTTATAATTTTTGTGTTAAACTGTTTAATAATCATCGAGAATAAAAATGAATAAATGAATGATCTAAATTATATTAACAAAGAACGTAATTTTGCTGTTAGTCCTAACCTCTGTGAATTTAATTCAGATATATTGTCTGCAGATGTAGGGAGCTATTCAGATGCACAGCACTGAATTTTGTGGAGAACCTTAAAAGAAAGGTCAATAATAGCGAATTGATAGCATATTGTAGTTTTAGCACAGGTACGAGTTGCCGTTAAATTGAGGACACCTTTATTCAGATAGAATCACTGTACTGTAGAAAGTCATTTTGGATCTTTCGTTACACCATGACCTTTTTAAATAGTCCTCACCTTGAAATTTGGTAAAAAAATGGGCGATTAGAAAGTAAAAGATTTTAGGAGAAGAAAGTTATTTTTTCAAAATTCCAGAACTTTTTTAGTGGAAATAGATTTCTATCTGTATCATGATTAGCGCGTTTTTGCCCCCTGCCTCCCAAAAAATCGGTCTGCCCGGCGCATTTCGCAAGTGAATGTGGAGTTTGTGACGTGCTGTAGAATTAATTGAATATCAGGTCTATCATAATATTAGGCTATTACTTTTTGATACTATTTTAAGAAAAAGTATACGTTCACTTTTATAAATAGTAGTTTTTAGTCAAATAATAATTTCATTGATAGTCTTGTAAACTTAGATGTTCATTTTAAATCCCATTTTTATGGATTTTATAAAAATCTGCTGTGTATCTAAATTATTCAGCCCATGTTGTACTGTAGATCCGTGAAATAGTATTTACTTCAATGCAATTTTTTTCTTTTATTGTTGTGCTAAGTTGTTATTATTTGTGTTCTTTTTTCGTACGGGCTCTAAACCTGAAGGAAATAAATGAATAAAACAAGTGTAACAATCATTTTGTGACGCATTTGTTTTGAAATTAAACCATTTTATGACAATTCAAAAATTCCTAATTTTTCTGCCCTACTACATAATCTATGATTTTTTCGTAACAGTACTTTAATTTGTGGGATTGACGCTAATCTTGACGCTGACGCCGCTAATATTTTTGAGCGTTATCGGCGTAAATGACGCCGATAAGAATTTGAAGAGGTGACGCTGATGCTAACGCCGTCAAGATTTTTTGTTGATGGGAACAACACTGAATATAAGAAACTGTAAAAGAAAGGCTAAAAGGAACACCACCTCATCATTACAAGACAACTTAAGAACTGCTGTTGCAGTTGTTATTATTTATAATAATAAGATCAATAAGGGGAGTAGCAAAACAATGGTGTTATGTAAAACTCTTACAAATGTTATTCTAAAATTTATGATTAGGCTAATCCAGCAGTAACGAAAATTGTTTTAACATTTTTAGGCAAGAGCCAAATACCTCATTTTTGTGTCTGATACTCATATCTATGACTAGGCTATGTGTGTGTTCATTATGTTTACTTTTTCATATTGTTGTTTTTTTTAGATTACATTTAAATATAAACATTTATTAGTGATTTTGTTACTGTTACAACTTACCCCTCTGACGGGGCATATTGTAACGCCTATTTGAAATAATTAAATCGTAATTTTATCAACTAAGCTTTAAAAATTGTTTATTTATTTATTAGATATTAGTTAAACAGTGATTTAAATTTTTATAGCAAAAACAACTTTTGAAAAAATAAATTTTTATGGGAAAAATAGCAAAAAGAAAAAAATGTTTTACTGTTTAAAAATATGTGGCCCGGTCTCCCCATGCGTATTACTATTATATTAAAAAAAAGCCTGTTAACTAATTTCCGGTTAAGAATATGGTCTGTTATCTATCAAATCTATTTTAAGTTTGTTCTTTTTTGTATGATTTATATAAATCAGATAGTAGACCGCATTGGGATTGTAGACTGCATATTTAACCAGATGATAGACCGCACACGCCAGGTGGACTGTATATTTAACCAGTACCGATCCACTACACATTTCGTTTTCGAAAACACACATTTAGTAAACAATTCCAAACAATTCTTAATGAATTGACTTTCACTATAAGCTTTTCCTTACTTACCGACTAAAGTCGCATACGGCATTTTGCTATAAAAATATTACAGTCGTGTACTACAGCAGAAGGGTGAAAGTTAAAATACTTGCTTTGCAAACTTACGTTTCCATTAAAAAGCAAACCAAATAGAAAAAACTTATTGTTCAAGGATTTAAGAAATTCAGGCTATTTGCCTAAACAGATTAAAAAAATAAAACAATCTTCTCACTTGCAGTTTTTAACGCTTTGTTTAAACTAGCTAAAGTAACTTTACCAAAAAATTAAAAGTAGGCTATATGGCTTAAAAGACAAGATTTTTTTGAACATTGACTGGTCAACAAAAAAAGTTGTTTTTTTTTTCATAGACTTTGAAAACTGATTTAGAGTAATTTTAGTGCGCTGAATCCGACTTTGACCTCAGATTTTCTCTGTTACATCAGGCTGTCTAACAATTTAAATGTTCGGTATTGATAGATTACAAAAAGTTATTCCATCACTCACAAGTTTGATGGCACATAATCACGCATAAAAGGAGCTTCAAAAATATAGTTATTAAACTTTATTGGCAAAATGTAAACAAAGAGCCGCATTATCACTTATGGGCTGAAAAGGCATGTCAGAATGCAGCGTTTTCTTCTATGTTTGATACGAGAAGTAGCTACAAAGGTAGACAATAGTGGTTTCTGGACTAAAAAGTAAGGTTAAGAAATGCTATCAGTGTTAAAAATTTTTTCGTCTATAACAGCATTAGTTTCTAAACAGAAATAATTGCTGATGTGTTACTGATTTAGTAATTTACAGTTTAGTGTTTGTAAAAACTTTGCCGTCATTTATTCTTTACGTTAAGATAGTTAACATGTCTACAGTGTCCAAACGGAAGAAGTGTTGCAATTACTCTACATGTTTTGTTAAAGCTGTGATTACTTTACTTTACCACTCAAAGACGTAGCTTGAATGCTTTTATTAAAGAAATGTACTTTGCTTATTTTGCAAAAATAATTTATAATCAGGACGAATGTTGAGCGCCTCACCGAGTTTGCATAACTTGTGTCCACTCACTAAAATACTAGTTTATGGTAAGAATGCTAAGCACAAATTTGGTTTGGAGAGAACCGAAAAATGACTGCTACTTCTACCTTGTAAACGTTAAGAGATACAATAAGAAAACCAAACAAAACTTGCTATACCACAGCTTACCATCTGCAATACAATCGGTTTCCAACAGTGATGAAATACCATACTAGTTTTCACCACGCTGCCAAATAATTTTAAAAGAGGAATGTACTTTTTCCACGTCTTTATCTACTTCTGATTACAAAAAAGGAAAGGGTATACCGCATGGGGCATGGGTCGTTCATTGGGTTTCTCTACATAACCAGTCTGAATTAAACGATTTGATTAAGCAATCAAAAAACATCTACTCAAAATTGGCACGTCACAACTTTACTTAAAAATATAAAAGGACCAGTTAAACTAGTTAATACAAATACATGCACTGAAGCAAAACTGTGTTTATCTTTAGTTATGCCGGCTCTACAAAATTTTTACCGCGAGACTAAAGTTTGAATGTATGTAGGCTCCGAAATACCTACATGGGGGAGGGGACGAATGGCCAACTACCGCTGCCCTAAACCTAAGATACTATGAATAATTTTGAATGCTCGAAATTATTACACCAGCGAGTAAATGACTAAATAATTTAATGTTAAGACGAGAAGTGAGAAAGGCTATGTAACCTGCTCCGGCACGCTAACAACAAGCAAAAAAAACAAAAGCACACGCCGATACAATAGTTGTGATTCAAAAATTTTATAGGTCGTCTAAAGCAATATCATATGTTGAAATTATTTATAAACCCAATAAGATGTGACTTACCGAATTATTTAAGACAACAGGAACTTTCTTTACTAAGCGAGAGAGCCAAGACTTTCGTTTGTAATGGAACTTGCAATTTTACTGAATGAAAAGAATCACTTGTATGTGAAAACGTGGTCCCGACTAAAATGACGTGTACCGTTCTAATTATTCAGGCGCAAACTAGATCACAAAACTAGGTCATACAATAGGCATTTGGTGGTACAGAATTTGAAGATTGCGTGAAGTAAAAGATTTTTCTTCCCAAAGCTTTTCATCTGACACTCTTCAGGGGAAATTGTTTCAATTCTACTTCATTCTGACGATTTCCCCTGAAGAGTGTCAGATGAAAAGCTTTGGGAAGAAAAATCTTTTACTTCACGCAATCATACAATAGGGAATCTATTTGGTCGCAACAGCTAATAATTATTTATTTGTTGTTTATGACGAATCTTTCCGCTTTTCCTTTGCTTTTGCACGTTAAGATATGAGCACTTTAACTGTATTAAAATGCCTCAACAAAGTGTTTACGTTATTTGGTACCGCTACTTTCGTGCTTTCTGACAACGCTATCTTTTCTTATTCACTTAAATTTAAAACGTATCTATCCCAAAGTGGCATTTCGTCTAATAAATGTAGCTTCCCAAAACGGACAAGTTGAGAAAAATATCTAAACAGTTTGGAAAGCTATTTAACTAACCCTGAAAACCGCTGGCTTGCCCCACGAACAATGGGAAATTGTACTTACCAAGGCGCTACATTGAATCAAGTCCTCACTATGTACAGCAACCAATGCAACGCCTCACTAGAGAATTTTTGCCTTTTCGAGAAGATCGAGCTCAGGAACATCACTTTAACCCGTTCCCTGCGGAAGACGAGAATACTCGTCTTCGGCTATTGCTATCTCCCTGCGGAAAACGAGAATTCTCGCTTTGCAGTCACATTTTTTCATTGCGCAAGTTTTTTTATTGTATTCTATGTAGAAAGCACTTTAACAGCTTAACAGACACAATTTGAAAGTTTCCCGTGTTGCTTTGTTTTTAAAGCTGTAAAGTAACTCGGAACGGTTTGTGAAAATTTAATTCCGCAGTTAACGGGTTAAAGCTGGATGACATACCCTGGCACGAAGGCGTATCTCAGATGTTTTGTCAAAACAACTAAAATGAACTCCTTGTTAACAAGATAGAACTAATAAATGTGAATTCCAACAACGCCAATGTACGCCATCTGAATGGACGCGAAGTCATCGTCTCCTTGCAAGACTTGGCCCCGTGTCCTTCCGCAAAAATTCAAAAAGATATCTTTGATGCAATCGACACTGAAATCGATGTTAATAGTGAATCACCTAATCACACACCAGATGACGCATGCAGCGATAAAACCAGAGACGAAATTGTCTTTGCTTCCCCGCAACCTAATTTAACGCGGAAATCAGGTCGATTTAATAAAGGTATTTCCCCGCTTAAATATGGGATTTATAATTTATTGGTGTGAATTTTTATTATTTCTTGTTTGCTTAGTTTATGTTATTTCGCAATGCCTAATTTCTTACATTATTTTGTCCGTACCCCGCAATTAATTTTTTTTAGGGCGAGTGAATGAAGTAATTAATATTGAGTACTTGCTCGCAGTCTAGTTTGCCAGTTGCTTGTTGCGTAATCACGTTGTTTACTACAGTTATCATCTAAAATATTTGCAAACTTGCAAACTGTTTGGTGCAAACAGTGCAAGTTATCTTGTTTTATTTAATGAGTTTTATGCACTTATAAGTGTTGTATTTAATTTCTATTTAGATACGTTGACTTTTTTTTACTTGATTTAAGCTTAGAAATACAAGCTTATGCATAAGATTTAAAACAACTGAGTTTTTTATTCCAAACCCTTTAATCGACGTTTGTTCCGAGGGAAAACATTATATTTAATTTGGTTTAAAATCTAACAAATTGCTCGTTTACATCAGTTTCTTTTAAATGAAAATGGTCAAGCCAATAAACAAGCAAACGCCGGCAGACCTGTTTTGTCTTTGTTTTTTTTCCTCATAAAAATTTATTTAAATTACATACTTGCAAATAAAAGCATATTTGGAATAACTTAAATTTCAGGTATAATAAACAGATTATGTTTAATGAAGTGTAAAGAGAAACATAGTATATACACAAAAATTACAAACAGGTATGTAATACTTTACAATTTTAATAGTAATATTAAAATATTTGTAAATAAGAAATACAAGAAATAGATAATGAATTAGCCCTAGGACCACAAAGAATTTACCGTAAGTAGAGTTGATAAAGTATTGGTGTTGGAAGAATGGAGTCGGTTGAAATTGGGAAAAAGATTTCTTATTAAATTGTTTGGATGGAAACATATTACAACATAAAATTCACTAGGATAACAACATAAGACAAACTAGGACAAATTAGTTTTATAAAAAAGGAAATATTTGTGACAAAGGAGGAAGCAGTTTATTATTTAATTTTTTGAAAATCAGGAAAGAATTTTTATAAAAAATATTTACATTTTTTGATTTTATTTATCTATTTAATAGAGAGGCCAAGATAAGGATGTTAAAGGATAGGATCTTGTTGCGTTACAAAAAATTAATAGCCGTATTAAAGAAACCACTTTAGACAGGACTATACGTATCGTAAGTGCCAGATAGTTCAGTAATATTACAAAGAAATGTGAAAATAAAGATTTAAAGAGAAACAGTTTTATAAAAGGTAATTTTTAAACAATACAAAACAAGCAAATTTTTCGTTTAATTGTTGTAAGTATGATTTGTTGTAAGCATCAATATACCAATTAATTTATAATCTTAATCAGTCAAACACTTAGCTTGATTCTTCATTGTCAGTTTAATTTAGGAATTGGATTCGTACAAACAACAATGTCTTTGAAATCGATTTTTTTTGTCTTCAGTTGAAACTGACGTTAGAAGGATATGTGCTAAAAAAAATTTTTTTACGACTTCTGAAATACAAGCGATAGTGCAATTTGTGCAATGTTTTGCAATTTGAAACTTCCTTTAGGTTGTAAAGTCACTTGAAATCTCATATGAAAAAGTGTTAATTTATGAATATTTTAAGCAATGAAATACAATTAAATTAAAAAACAAAAGCGAGAAACCTCTAAGAGCTTGTAAGTCGTCATTTACAGTTTAAATTAGTGTCAAGGTCATAAGGCAAACTTTGGAACAACTAAAACTTTATAAGAAAAATTATTTTCGTAAATTGTAAAAAAGATATTCTCAAAAAAGTAATAGCTTATAAGCACTTGTTAATAGTTTATACCATTCAAAATCTTTAAGATTCAAATTTAAAGTGTTCGAAATAATTTCGATTTGTATTAGTTTTTCAAAATAATTTTTAATGTTAGTCTTGATGTAAAATGTGGTAACCTGCATGTACGTCTATACTTTGTGCCTCTGCATTGGGCGCAAACGCTTCCATTGGTTTTGTTGTATTGAAGAAGAGATCTGTGCGTTTGGGTTGAAGACAAATTGACTGGGTTAGTTGAAATTAGCCCTAGGATAAACAAAGCTTGTTTACCCCCTACAATACAAAATGTGGTTTAAAAATGACCCGTATTGGTTATAATGGTGTTTCAAGCATCAATTGTGATAAAAGTTTTTGTAAATAAATATTTTTCAAAATCTTTGAGTTTTACTGAACAAAATGATGCGAACAACATGTAAAATAATGAAAAAATGTAAAAAATGTAAACAAAAATAAAAAAGACATAAAAATGAAAAAACATAAATTTACCACTTAGCCTGCCAATACAATTAAACAGCGTCCAGACACTTATAGCTAGTCACCATTTGTCCCACTGGATTAGCTTTATAATTTATTTTATCACAGCAATACTGTAGTCCTTACACACCGGTATTTGACATTTTGAGCAACAAGAGCTTACTTTGCGGTCCACGGTGATCCATCTCAAAATTTACATCACTTGCTGTGACATCCAGGTCATTAGCCTCGTAATGGTGATTTTCATAATATAGGTTAAACAATTTCCATATTTCTTATACCTTCCTTCCCTTATAGCTTTTTTTAAAATCTTTGGTTATACTAAGCTGGTTTTACAGGCCAGAGGAAAGAGTTGCGTAGCAATACGTTAGTGCCGACTGCCTAGCCTGCATGATTTAGCAAGTAACTAAACTAATCATATAGAATACCGGTATCTATTATAAAGCCATTGATACAGCAACATGTAGTATTATTACAACATTAATGGTTATAATCACCTGAAACGTGGTGATAGTAGCCTTAAGAAGACGTACAGTCAACGTTTAGGGTTACTACAATTTTCTACTTAGGGTTGTTTACACTTAAATTCATCAAAAAAATAAAACGGGTCAAAAATGAGCCAGGTTTTGCATTAGTGGAATAATATTTCAAAAATGCTCGTCATGCAGATGTAGTAGAAGAAAAATTTAAAAGAATTTCCAAAATTTCTGAACAATAAGCAAGATAAGGAATTAAAGAAATATTGGAAGATAGAATTGATCGCACGGAACAATATTTAAAATGTTGTTTCGTCCGGGTTAAATTTGACCTAAATTTTGCATCCTAGGGTTAGATTGATTGAGATTCTGTTAAATTGGTTGCATCTGTTTGACCTTAAACAAATTAAGGCATATCAAAATGAATAATAGCTTATAAAACTTTTACAATATAAAAATAACATAAATATAACGCAAGCGGTAGGAAAATTTTATATTTTTGTTATTGTTTGAATTATAAGTTATATTTTGCTAATGGTTTTAATATTGCTGTTTCGATTTATTTAAAATTTTTAACAAGCTTAGTTGTACTTTCAGCAGTGTTAAAAGCTGTATTCATTAATTTTATATATTAGTTAAAAAGCCTTTGAATTAATCAAAACCCGTTTACTAACGAATAAAGAAGAATATATATACAGTATATATTTATTTTTTAAACAAATAAAACGCCAATTTGAAACAAGAATGAAATCGACAACAAAGATGTAACCAAAATAGGCTGTTATAGATATTGAACATGAAGTCTAGTTATGCGATGTTCTTATTTAAATTCATATATGGGCCAGTGGTGGGTAAGTGCGCTGGAACATTTTTCGGAAGGAGGGACAAAACATACAAGGGCAATTTTTTGATTAAAAAAACATTCTTGAAATAGATGCAAACTTTAGCCCAGTGAAGAAAGTTTGAATTAAATATCTCATACAAAAACAAAAAAAACTTTGCTTGTTAAACTTGACGGCAGTGTTCTATTTACTTGGACTGCATATATTTTTGATAATTCTAAAGGCTATGCCTTAAAAGGTTAATAGCTTCTTGCTCGTGAAGAATATTCTTGTATTGGACTTAAATTTTCACGAAACAAAATTCTCACCTCCATACTCAGGTGAGCATTCTTTTTTTCTAAAATTTGAAACTAAGTTTATAACAAAAAAAGTTGTTTTTTTTTAAAATCTTGTTTCTCTGGCTAAATTAGTCACTTTTATTTGAGATGCGGCTCTTTGCGAAAAATGTTTGGTGATTTTGGTCTAAATGCATATTTCAAAAACTTTATTGTTGCCCATTTTTGGAAAAATTTTTAAACAAATACACCCACAAAAATACCATTAACCAATGTTAGTCATGTAAAATGCTCAAAGACTTATTTTACCTGCATATGTTGCTTGCTGTTGCGTAAAAACAACTTGTCCGGCGTATTGATCAGAACAAGGCTAAAAAACAGCAAACCATTTAAACCTAGATGTGTTTTGCCATTAAATTGACTATTTTTTGTGCTCTTCATCTAAACTATGCAATAAAACTACCTCTTTTATGGCTATTTTTTAAATCATGGATATTTGATTATAAACCGTTATGCAGCAGACAACTGGTTTTTGGTAGTTTATTATTTTTCCGAAGATTTAGACAACTAATAAGTAGCACAAGTTTTGCAAAATTAGCAAGACTTTCGAGATCTTCCTTTTGTAATAATTTTTTCATACCATAATAATCACAATACAAATTATCTATATAGGTTTTATCCAGAAATTAATTAGATCAATCGCGCTTTACTGCCTGAGCAACAAAAACACAAAACCAAATAATTAGCTATGACAATATGAGGGAAATATTAATTGAAAAAAGGAAAAATGTACAGATCGGTTTTTAGAAACGTTTTAAATTGGAAGAGCGATTGAATAGTTTTAAGTGAGCTAGTATATTATTCTTTTGTTAAAAATAAAGTATACTAAATCTGCAATTACCAAATTTAGAAAGTACGAAAAACAAAAGTAAGATTAGCATCAGAAGAGTGTTAAGAGCGAAATTTGTATGCTTTAAAATGAATCAGCTAAATATGTAACAAAACCATGAGAAACGTAAATGTAACAAGTTAAATATGTAACAAGTTGTAAACGGGCCGATGAGTTCAAGCTGAAACCCGGTCCGAACCCGACAATATAAGCCCGAACACAGCTCGAACCCGAATTTTATTAAAACCCTAAACAGGACCGAAGTTTGATATAAAATCTTTATATGTTGAATATTTTATGCTGTGAACATATCATATCGGGAACTGAACAAGAGAATGACAAGATGAATTCGCGTTAACAAAGTCAAAGCAGCAGCGACTTGGCGCTGAAAAAAATTGGTCTATTATATCTAAACTCAGCACAGGGACCAAATTAGACCCGGGAGTTTGCTCAAACTTGATCCCGAACCCGGCCCGACTTACAGCTTTGAGCAAAACACCATTACAACCTTACAACAAAATTTTAAATGGCAGTCGAAATTGCACAGGTAACCAGTGTAATTTTACAAAATTAAAGTTATGTGAAGGAATTTACAAACACGAGAAGTGAGTCTAGCTGAGGTATTTAATACTTTTTGCAAAAGTGATGAACAAAGTCAGGCAGACCGCAGCTCAGAACGCTGCAATTTTGTTTATTTACATACAGATTTTACCGAAGTTACAAATGTAAAAAACATTTTTTAACAATAATTTTAATTTGTTCATTTATAAAAACGTTACAATCCAAATAAATACAAAAATTTTTAATAAAATTTTATTATAATAGAAAAATTTTAACAGAAAAATTTTTAATAAAATTCTATTAAAAATTTTTGACGAAATTTTGAAAAACATTTTCAACAAGTTGTGATATTTGCAACTTAAAACAATTGATTGAACTTATTATTGTAAAGCTTTAATTTATTGAAACACAAAAATTGCTCTTAAAATATTGTATATTGCTTGCAAATTTGTAAAAATCTCTGCCCATATAAGTTAAATTTGAATAGCTTCTTTGTGGTACAGAATTTTAATATCGCTTTAAACAAAGTCGATTTTTTCGGAGCCATAAGCTTTTCGTGACGCTCTCATCAGTGGCAATCGCGTCAAAATGGGACGAACCAGAGAAAATCAAAGTATTAATAGTCTCAACAGTTGGGAGAAAGGTGCTGCAGTCTCGGAAAGGAGAAAGGCACAATTGCACAGTGTGGTGCAATACAGGATGTTCTCGGAAAGGAGAAACGCACTATGTGCAATTACCCAGGAGAAACACTGTTACTCGCAACTTAGGTTATTTGAAAAGTTTCAATGTGTAAACAAATTCCTTTTGCTTACATAAAACCGGATGTTTGGTTTTGATAAAAGTTGCCTCGAGTAGACACAGATGGAACGAGTTGCGTGCCACAGCAAGAATTTTAAAACGTTTGTCGTTATAGTTTGCAGCACATTGCTCGTTGTCAAGCAAATGTTGTCCTATGGCAGAGTCACAATCTGGATTGTTACGTTTTAGCTTGCAGGATCTGCCAGGTTGAGATCGTGTAGGGCGCTTCGTTTGCTGTTGTAGCCATTTAGGAACATGCTGCTTGATTCTATCTTGTAGTCGCTGTGATGTTCGTCCTACGTACCTACTGTCACAGTGGCACGAATATTCATAAACAACGGAGCTTTTCAGCGTGGTAGGTAAAACATCTTTGCGGGCTACAGGCAACATGCGTTTCGATGTAAATACAACTCTGGTGGTAACGGAGCCATAGCAGCTTTCAACAGCCGTTTTGACGTTTTTATCAAGACCAATGGAAGCTTTCCCTATCCAAGGAACTCTCAAATATACGGGACACTTCTCAGGACCAAATCGTTTGGGCATAGAAAACTGAGCAATTTTCTTGGAAATGTTGCAGTCAATAATAGATTCAGGATAACCATTGTCCAATAGAATGTTCTTGATATGCTTAATTTCTTCGTTTAGTTTAGATTTCGTGCATATCATTAGTGCCCGGTGTACCAAAGTTGATATAAGATTTGTTTTTTGTTTAGTGGGACTGAAAGATTCCCAACGTAAGTAATGTCCAGTAAAGGTAGGTTTTCTATACACACTTGTTTCAAAACCGGTAGCTGTTCGTTCCACGTTAACGTCGAGAAACGGTAAACAATTATTTTTCTCTTTCTCAAAGGTAAATTTGAGAGAAGGATGGAGACCGTTTAGTTGTTTGAAAAAGTTATCCGACTCTTCTTCATTGCGAAACATAGCAAATGTATCGTCAACGTACCTAAAATATGTGGAAGGTTTTGATTTTTGAGAAAAAAGTTTTTCTTCATAATACCCAACAAAGATGTTAGCTAAGGCTGGGCCTAGTGGTGAACCCATTGCAACCCCATCAGTTTGTTTGTACATGATATCGTTAAAGCTAAA